>JRHT02000489.1:0-11977 GCA_011800875.2 Suillus brevipes Sb2 | reverse complement strand
ATATCCGCGGACCTCTGTGTACATAGACGTAGCTATAATATAGATATGTAGATATACGTATATACTATGTTTACAAGTGAATGGTACTCAACTCATGAGAGGTCCGCTCTCGCTACACTGTCTACGTGCGGACCTCTCTATAAATCAGTGTCGATATCATTCTTAGGTGTACAAAACACTGTTTTTAAGGGTTATTTAACAACTTATGTAGGTAAATTTGAATTCATCACATGTCCATTTTTGTTTTCAGGGCCTTGGGTCCTAACAAAACCATAGATATAACCGAACCCACTTCCGTTTTCTATATATAATATACTTTGTCGATTTTACCTTCCTGTCATGTGACTAGTTTGCGATTTGTAATTTTTGTCGAAGTCGTTTATCGCCTTTATCGCATTTTGCTCATTTTACTTTAACACACGAAACACAGGCAAAGTGCAGGTCACAAAACTGATATGTGACCTGTGTTCTGTCAGTGTGTCGTGTCAGCAAGACATACCTTCATCGATACACCATGCCCAGGGCACCCAAGACTCCCGGGCCACACTCCTCTGGATCCGACATCAAGACATATCAATGTGACTGCGAGCGATTCTGCAAGAGCCAGCTGCACGACGTACCTTACGGGACGTGGAGACGACACGCGGAATTTCGAAGGCAACCGCTGCTGAATTCGCGGCTAGCGGTCCCAGCACATAACTCTCCTGCTCTCGTCTGCTCTCATTTGCATCATCACGCCGTATTTTCGTTTGCTGTTGCTTGCATGGCACGCCGGTTTCCATTTGCTCTCACTCTCGCTTGCATATTCTCGTTTGTTCGCGGTGCACGCATCATCGCACTGTATTTTCGTTTTCTATCACTTGCATGGCACACCAGTTTTCATTTGCTCTCGGGACTCGCATTTTCTCGCTACCAGTATCCCACACATACCATGCTGTTCTGCACGCTGTTGGATTGTACATTATTGCATTGTATCCTAGTACTACCATTCTGTATGCCTGCCACCGCAATCTACGCTGTACCACGTCCTCCCACGTTTTAAGCCAGTGACAATGAGTCGTGGTCTGACGTGGTCTGGCGTGAGCAAACACGACCACCATCGACCACGGCCTGCCACGATCTCCCGCGTCGAATTCCCGTGGCCTGCGGTGAAATCTGCTCATTTTCTACAGTGGGAATCGTGACTGGTGGTGATCACCGCTACTCACGTTATCTCACGCTCCATCACTTGTAAGTTTTCACTGGGACTAAGTAGCTACGCGCTCCCAAAGCTGGACAAACTGACATGACATTTCAAAGTATGCCTATTGGTACATGTGACCACGATCTCATTGTTATTGTACAAACGTGTTCAATTACTTCTCGTTGTGTGCCTTGATGATGTCCGCAGCTAAGATCATTGAGCCTGGATGAGAACGAGTGGTTGCCAAAAGAATCGGAGCACACCTTTTTCTGCTAGGGCATATGCTATAGCTGGAAAGATAGACATGAGGGGGAGGTAATGAAGCAATAAGCAATAGATTCACATTGAGTGTGGCTGCCAACATGAAGCAGAATGACCAACAAGTCGGCGATTCTGATATTGTGGGTGCCCCATACCTATAGCTCAACATTTAAAACACGGCAAATGATCGAGTCTGAGTGCTACCTTGAGCTGAAAATCAACAACGCCATTCAATTCCTTCAGAAGAATGAAACATAAACTAGAAGTATCTGACAATGCAATAATCTAGCACTGTCGTGTATGCAGACAGACAGGGAGAACTCACCTAAGGTCGTGATGACATTGTTGCGAACCCACTCTAAACCCAGGCGAGCAACTTTACTTCACTTGAGGAATCAAATCATGGTAGAACCTGCGATGGCGGCATCATCTTGACAAGTAATGTTCTGTTCAGCCGGTACAATTCAAGCAAACTATTATCTGGCTTACTGTAGCTCTCGTTGTAAACCAGGATTTGTTGCAAGAGAATCAAAAGTGTTGACCTTCCGCAAAATGATCTGTCAATTCTGCAGCCAGGGCGAGTCAGTGAACACATGCTGGGTCAGTATTTCGTGACGCACCGAAGGTAACTCCAGAGTATAAGTGTTCCTGAACATTCATTCCAACACCAGGGAGATCAAGCTTTACCTCGATACCCGCCCGTTCAAGAACAGCAGGATCTCTGATGCTAGACATTCCGAGTATCTAGACAGAAAGTTACTCCATATTGAGGCAGCTGACACAAAATATTCAAACCTTTGGACACATGATTGCACTGACGAAGCTTTCAGCTGCAGCAACCCTCAAATGGTAAAGAGCTCACCCAGCCGTTAGAAACACTTCACCGGCGACATTTGCCGTGTAGGTATTGTCACTTTCAACAATTCTAACACCAGTAGCGGCAATCAATCCGGTGACTTTTGTTGTGATGATATCAGTCACATAGGCACTGACGAGGACCTTTAAGTTAGTAGTACGCCCTGCAATCGGCTGATAAAACATCCCAGTGGTTAAACGAATCAGTATCAATTGAGATTATAACCTTAAAGCACCCACGTTAGTAGCATAAGCTCGATGATGCGTTGATGGGTCAAAATTGGACAGAGAAGGGGATGTTTCGCAACTCTGAGTGAAGATTAGGTGGAAGATATCATAAGCGAATAAAGAGTGTACCTCTCCCGAGAACTAGATGCAAAACTCCCTCAGAAAATACAAGAGCATAATTACAAAGAACTTACTGAGTCTTGAGTAGTCGAGATATTGTGGGCCTCCATTGCCTGGCCAACGATGTGATACAGAATGTGACGTTCTTAGGGCGTCAATCATTGTCGTTCCAGTCGATGCCTGGACTGGCTGATTCAGACATTGCCATTCGCGTTCACGAATTGACGGACTGAACTGAGCGGGCTCCAAAGAGATTGCAAAAGGAGACCGTTTAGAACTCGAAGGGACTGCAAAGTCTTGGCTAGATAGCAAGACACAGAATAACGAAGTTTTTTTGATCGAACAAAGCCTCGGTGACCTTGTGGAAGGTAAGGGTGATGTAGCAGGGAACTGAAGCGCAAGTGTTGAGTATAATGTGAAATATGAAATGTGAAAAAGAGAAAACATACATCTAGAAGGTCACGAGGTTGAATATGGCGAACAGGGACCGCGTCCGCGCAGAAGTGAAGAAGTTTGGTAAGTCGAGAGAAAGCGGGGTGCTGCGGGTTTCTTTAAGGCGGATGTCTTGGCACTATAGGTATAGCGGACATTGGACGTCTGCGGTATCCAACAGGAGGACAAGTTGCACGAGACTGTAATGATAGCAATGAGTGAGTGGTGTCATAAGAGGATGAGATGCGGACATGCAGTAGATGATCGAGATTTGCCTTTTGGCGTGCAATATTCTGTGATGGAATGTTAGCGCACAAACGGTACATGTTCAGGGAGAATGCGTACACGGGCCTGATGCCAGGAGGAATATCGCAGATGTACATCTTGTTGTCATCTTTAGTTTGTGTCGTGTAAGCTAGTTGGTGTGAGTTGGGTGAGCACTTCCAGGATCTAAGATAAGGCACGAGGAATGAGCACGCGTTTGACCATCGCTTCTGGAATGAAATCATACCTCCAGTATCAAATTCCTCATTAAAGCGCCTGGTCCCTTCCTCAAAATAGTTTGTACGATGGAGATCACATTCTAACGTAACCTGAAGGAAGTTGATACCCTGCAATACAAGTTTAGTAGCGAAATAGACGTGAATGAAGGGTCCAAACCTTGTTCAAACCGGTCGGTGAATTAAGGTCTGAGAAGATATCGTCGTGGAACCAGCCCACGATCCGAAGAAGCGTCGGGTTAGCACAGAGGTGCACAAGGGTTGAGTATGACGACTAAAATGATATGAATATGTTGTAGATATACAGAGAACAGGTGTAGCGAAATAGACGCAGTACGTACAAACAATTGGGAGCATACAGCAAGTGAGCAGCAGCCTGGAGCAAGCAAGTGAGAGCATCTAATGAGATAGTAGCTATGCTAGAGTTCCTTCCCTTCGTATGCAAATGTAAACAAGCTCTCCAAGCATTCTCGATCACGGGATTCCAGCGGCTGGGCCAAGACTGCATGCCTGACATCTTCCTCATTTGCGGTGTGAGCAGCTATATTTCCCGCCCGCCTGATGTTATTATACGAACATAAGAAATGGATGGATGAGTGGGGTGGGGTGTGTGATACACCCTTCCCTTTGAGACTATTGAAGATATTGATCGAAAGTTGATCGACATTCGATTCCTTGCGAAGTCCTTCCCAGGACTCGTGGCCGAGGTGTTCCAGTATTTTACTACGTGCATGGTCGAGCAGGACGCGAAGATGTAAGGGGATTAACGACAAAGTGACCTAGAGAGATCATTGTCAGTGTCGGTGATTTGAAAGGGCGACGACTTACTATTCTCAGTGCTTCAACGTCCTGAGTATGTGTGACTCTCGCTGTGTCAAGATCCTTGCGAACGCTGGCAAGATCATTGTTGATGCGCTCGTTGCCTTCGCGCAAGCCCTCGTTCTCATTGCTGAGCCTCTCAATCTCACCACGCATGCTCTCGTTCTCACCGCGCATGCTCTTGATCTCACCGCGCATGCTCTTGTTCTCGACGAGAATCCTCTCAGTGTTTCCTCGCATATTCGCCATCTCCTTCTGCATTGAGGCCAGCACCTCCTTAAGCTGGCTGTCCATAGCCACATGTGGGGGATTGGTCGTCGATGCGGGATTGGCCATCGATGTGGTATTGATTGTCGAAGTGGTATTGGCCAAAATGGTATCAGCCGTCGACGCAGCGTTTCGTTTCTTAGCTTTTTTGGCTGCAGGCAACTGATCAGCGTCTGTAAACTATTCGAACATTACAACATACCTTTGCGAGATTGTGTTGCTGATGTACTGGACTGAGAGGTGATCGCAGTATCGGTGGCCAACGTTGGTTCGGGCTCCATGGATGTCTGATTGGCTCGTGCGCTCTGGGCCAATTTGGCTTTGATCAGAAGTTCCGTCTCGGGATTAGGAGTGAATATTACTGTGAGACCAGCAGAGCAGCAGCCGCTGAGCGTTTCTGATGGCTCAACCTCTTTAAGAGAAGTGGATTGATGAGTCGGCCCCTGCAGCAAACAAAGATGGGTGGAAACTTACCTGGATGGTACTTCGCCCGCATGGCGAGCAGTGGATCCAAGGGAGGCTCAAGGCCGTACATGCTGGTAACATGTCTGCTCACGTGAACATGCAAAAGTCCCACGGCTTCCTCCACTCTGCGGTGTCCTGGTAGCGTGTTTTGAATTGAATTTCTGTTGTCTGCCCAGATACCCGTTACTGCGATATAATCGTTAGATGACATGGTGGATCAAGATGGTCAAGGGTATGGTATCAGAATCAGCGATGTGGTCTTTTGAGGCCTCGAGGCCCTATGTACTCCGCGATACAGGCCCCAGGGGATGCAATGCGTCATTATGTAAGCAGCTCTGCCATGAATGCTATGATGTGGGTCGCAATGCACTCCCATGAGTTGACCGTCGTCTAACAAATACGCTCCCAGGGCGCAATACGGTGCACCGTCTGATTTTGATGAATGGGCGGAAATTGCTGGTGATAAATCCTGGTCGTGGACGAACTTCAGCAAGCACGTACTTCCTCCTTCATAGTCGCTCCCTTCCGCTAATATCTGTTATTGTTTCATGTATTTTCGCAAATTCGAGAAATACAACCCAGATCCACGCTCCCCACACGTTGATCCCCTCCTTCGCGGTGCAAATGGACCAGTCGAGATTGGTTACTGCTCGCAAATCTGGCCCGGAAGTGCAGGCTTTGTACAGGCCAGCATGAACGTCGGGATCCCTTTCTCGCCCGATTTCTGCACGACCCAAGGGACGCGGGGGACAAATGAGGTGCTTATTCCTTGACAGGTTCCGCTGACTCAACGTTTTATGGTTCTCTAACACCAGTTGTTGATTTCCGCAGATCAGTGAGTTCACTGGTGACTATAATACTGACAATCACTGAATGACCAATACATAGTGACATACATCGACAGAAAGAGCACTCGTGTAACTGCTGAATCTGCATACCTCACTGATGATGTCCTTGCTCGTCCAAACTCGACAGTTGTCACCCACGCCCATGTCACCAAGGTCCTCTTTGACACATCCAGCAGCATCCCGCGTGCAATAGGCGTTGAGTTTTCCAGCAAATCTGATATGGGCGTAGTTGGACCCAAGTTCCATGCATGGGCGACCAAGGAGGCATCGTCTCGTACGCAAATGTTATATGTCTTGAGAAATTGCTTACCTTTGGCTTAGCGGCGGCGCCATATACTCTCCGCACATCTTGATGGTTTCTGGCATTGGTCCAGCTGCCCAGCTTTCGCGTCGTAACATCCCCGTAGTGCTTGACGCTCCCGGAGTAGGCGCTAACCTCCTAGACCACTCGACAGTGCCTCTTCGGCGCAAGGAAAGACAGGAAAGTCTTTCAACCACCTTATGCCTTACAACATGCGCACGACGTGCTTGTTCATGCGAGACCTTTGCGATATCAACTATGGGGCACTGGTCCAATTCCGCGATCGCAGGCGTCAGTTCTGGAATAGATCAAGCGCTGGCAAGCTCTCAACTAATCATTTTTCACTGATTGTATGTACTCAACTCGGAGACATTCATACCGTCGATTCAAAATCAGCTAATAGCTACAGAAATGATTACAGTGATATCTACATAGATATCAACAGCACCAAAAGCTACATTCAACGCAGCCCATTCGCTCCATCACCATTATCACTCACATTACAGCGTCACCAAACCACTATCCTCGTCCTCCAACCCATCTAACGCACCCCTCAGATCCTTCACCAAATCAACCCCAACCCCTCACGCTCCGCCGGTGGGACACTCGCATAAGTCATCCGCACAGGTAACTCGGCAAGACTCTACACTCCTTGCACCACAAACACGGAATGAGACCATCCTGCCGTAGGGTATACCGTGCGCAAGGCTCGATGGCGGTAGGGCGCTGTGGAAGTGCTCTCGTAGACCATCAAAAAACTTCATACAGCAACAGTACACCTAGTGTCTTAATGTCCACCATGTTGTAAATAGAAGTCGTCTCGTTAACCTGTGCAGCGACACCACGATCCGACGTGATCCTTTTGAATTCAAAAGGTTGACCAAGGCGATCTTTCCAGCACAATGTTCGCGAGTGAGAATCTGTGTCGAGTTTGGGTACAGGGCTGAGCGGAATCAAGTGAAGGTGACGCGCGATCGATCGATTCCACCAATAATTCGCAATGTTGGCATTGTATGTGTCCCGTACAGAGTAAAGCAAGGATATGCATAGTCGATGAAGATATAGCACAAGCATCATCAAACATCATAGCACTTTCATTCAATAATTCTGAATTACAATCCAAGTCCTGGTCGCCTAGCATTTTCGAATCATCCATTTTATCGTCATCCGAAAGATACTGACCCTCAAATGCCATATGCAACGCCGTACTCGGGCTGAACAGCGTAAACGTCGAGTTCCCCAAGTGGACCTTGACCACCGAAAACATATATCCTTTGGTGGCAAGTCGCTTCATTGGTGAATCTTCAGCACTGATATCTGGCCAGATAGGGTCCCCTCAGGGAACTGTGCACGGGGAGCACGTCACTCGAGCATAAGTACGAGCGTATTGCTGAAATCGGGGACTACTGCTGTGCTCCACGAACGCGCGTTTCCACCTCTTCGACCATTCCTGAGATGCTACTGGTTTCAAAGCTGGCTATGACTTGAAAACTCATACTGATATCGCGTGATCCCCATGGCCCTGTTGGCAATTTTATCGAGAAACGTGGGACGAGGACTGAAGAGACTCACCAACGGTGCACCTCAGAACTTGACACCAATTCTTGTGTCCATTGCACCAAGCGGTCCTTTGGCACATCTTCGAATAATAGATCGATATCAAGCAGCCTGAACACCGACGCTTTTTGCTGAAAAACTTGGAGACGCACATCGGACACCAGCGTACATATCAGTGTCCACACGATGAAATCGCTAGAGATGATCAACGTACTCCTGGTCTACTGCACCTGTGTAAATGGACATTGATAGGCTCCAGGCCTCGCCTATGAGCACTCATAACAGCACCCAGCAACAAGCCGTACTGGCCTCGGTTCGGTAACCCGAGCTAACTGACGCTTGCAACACGTTTGCAGCTGCCTGATGTTGAGTTGCGACTTCTGAAGCGCTACCTTCGAAAGCCAAAGCCAAATCAAACCAATATTAGGGATGATGACACCTTACACGGGAGAGACAATGGTTTCGCGCGAGGAGAAGAGCGATTTATAGTAACCCGACCGAATTCCGGTGGATATGAAACACAAAGATTGAGAACAGGCTGGCCGATGCCAATAAGATCACTAGAAAACAGAACAAAGAACTTGAAAAAAAACGTACAGACTCGTCCACGACACCAGGGAGCTTGTTCGACCCAATGAGCTCTCATACACTCTGTACAAATCCTTCAACAGCAAGCAAGCGTGATAGTTGGTCTAGAAAAGGCTTGATGTAAAGCTGTGACATATGTTAGCACTCGTTCACTTATTTATGGTCTGCTGCAAACCTCGCCAATCTTGTCATACTTCAGCAACCTCTAAACCGGCTTGCGCGAGAATTGAGGTGAGCTGTGGTGGTGTCCTAAGGGCGTCAAGGTGTGTGGATGTGCCGTGATCACGGTCGAATGTATATTCGCGCTCCAGGTTGATAACATGTATTCGAGTCGTCTCCGTGAATGAGATAGTATGAACTGTCTAGTATGAGAATGCTGGCTCGTTGCACCTAGTACTACAGTGTTTGTCATGTGATCGCAAAATCATACATCGGGAAAGCTTACCATTGGTACCAAGGATGCGTATAGAATGTATTGGCCAGCCTAGCTTGTTTCAAAAATGGAGCGGACTGGCGGGTATGAAGATACAGACCTATCGAGACTCAGAAGGATCCAGACAGAATGCTTACACTGGCTTATATTGTGGGGTCCACCATGCACTCCACGGCAAATACTTGCGGGACCAATCGTCATGGCATCCAATGCGATCACCGACCACATATATGGCTAAGCCAGTCGAACTCGAAGTTGGGAATTGGGAAGGCGGCAGGTACAGGCAGAACCCGGGAGTTTTGCCAACCAGTCGGGCAAAACTGGTTATGCCCGGCCCATTGCAAAGCAAAGGTGTAAGGGGGTGACAAAACATGTCAGAATTCCAGGGCATCCGAGACTTGCAGAGAGATGTGATAATACAGATGGATATCTTGACAGCACCCGCCATGCTGAAGACTGTGTTAGAATATCAGTCACACAAGGAGATGCGAGCAAACCACCCACTGTCGTACCAGCTTATTCTGTCACTAGAACAGTTGGGACTTGCTGCATGATAGTGTAGTACAGAAGGAAAAAAACTCGGAGTGTCCGAGGACTAGCCAAGTGTGATGGTACGGACTGAGGCTGTAAAAGAAGTTCGAAAGTTGCAAGGTAGATTTGAGAAGAAATACGTACGTTTCATGTCACAGCAAGGCACTTCAATCTTCACTACTGCTCGCCACAATACATGGATGCCTGCTCCCCCGCAACACTCCTGCGGACTAAGATACAGTACAAGATCTGATAACGTCCACGCCCACAAATGTGGTACATCATCCAAAACACCCACCCCATAGCTTGAAAGGAATCGCCTGTGGGCTAAATGACACTTGATCCAGTCTCATCGTCCAGCGTCTTGTGATGCCCTTGGGCGCTGATATGTTGATGGATATCCTCGTTTCGTCGACCAGACGCGTGGAGTAGGGCGTATTGAGTGTGGTCATGCTCTCGTCATCTTGGTGCGCGTACCAGGTGCCGGTCCAGCCCCGCTCGCCTGAGGGTGTGAAGGGTTAAGAGTGTTGAATGTTGCATGGACAATACTCCAAGATAGAGCAGGTAACTGCTGCTGCGTGTGTGCAGCGGATAACTATGGAAGAGAAGATTAAGTAACATAAAACAAGGGCAAAGTGTGAGACATACAGAACGGAAAACGAAGCTACTTCTGGACGACTGGATTTTTGTGCAACGTAGTATAAAATTCTCGCCATCTTAAGGCCTATCCGCAAACGACGATTAGCGTCATTGTTAGGAAAAAGTCTCCTCACGCACCGTCCCCGTCATCGACAGCAACTGGAATAAATCCCACCTGACAGGAAACCCGCGAGCGACGATGTTATCCACTTGATTTGCAATGAGAGAGAAAAAAACGTGGCTGCGAAAAGTCCAGGGCGAGGACGACATTAAGTACGTTGATCCGCAAACGCAAGTAAGGATTGAAAAGCTGAGAGGGATGCATGCGGAGAAGCTATGCATGTGACGCAGACCAAAGAAGTCAGGATGTTTTAATCAAGGCTTCTGCCTCCACGTTGTTCTCGGTATCCGTGCGCAAGACTTCTTGGGCAAAGCGTTTCGCTGAACCAAACATTGTGCCTTTCTTGACTTTCAATTTCGACGGAAATGGATCGAACGGACCCGAATGCACTGGGTGCACAACAAAATCTATGGCCTGCGACCGCGATAAACCAAGCCCAACGAGTGAGCGAATAAGAGCGCGTTCGCGCGCAAAGTTACGTAGAAGCCTGAACTTGGATCAGAATTGAACGAAGAATGGAAGATACAGGAAACGCACCCGAAGATCCCCAGCTTCACCCTCTAGCACCTTCCCATTGAACCATACCATGTTCATGCCCATCATCGCCTTCGCCCAGTTTTCATGCACTTCGTCTCGTACTGCATCCGGCACGCGGACTTTGCGTGCAAGTGGAGCAGCATAGCGTGGAAAATTCGTAGACAGTGTGTTCAATATATGCAGCGGGGTGAGCGAATTTTTCAATAAGCATGAAGAAATGGCCGGGGGGGAGGAAGCGGGGTCGGAAAGGAGAGAAAGGAGAGATGTCGCTTTAAGGCCAAGGTCTGCGCCATGTGAGATGAGCCCTGAGTAAACAACAACGATCAAGTGAAGCTACCTTGAATCTCCTCTGTACTCAAGGGATTATTCGTTGTAGCCGGGCCCAGCGTAGCACGTACTCCACGTCAGGACTCAAAGAGAGTAGTGTGCTATGTAGCAAGTTGAATTCAGGTGCCATTGGATCAGCGTAGCGTATTGCTGTCCATCTTGGGGCGTCAAGTGATGGCTAAAGATGTGGAGTATGATCTGTTGGGGGGCGCTTCGATTTTGGTTGGGACTCAATATCCGAGCCTGCAACTGAAGTCTCGACGGCGAGGATCGGGAATGGATCTGAAAGTGGAGGACCCAAATCTGCGCCGATATTGTAGTCAAGTAAGCACCCAAAAGGACGTAGACACAAGGAACTGAAGGGACTCAACGAGAAGGCGCCATTGAAAGGCGGTCCATGGGAGTTACACACCTTCGAGTCTGATACATCGGTTTTCTGAGCGATCGGACATGATAGTGCGATGAGGCAAAATGACGAGGATCGAGGATGGACTGAGTGGTGGCTGGATGAGTGAGAGTGGAAGTGGAAGACGGGGGTAGAGGCATGGACTCTGGATTGAGTTCAGCTGAGAAAGCAGAAGAGGTCGCGTCAAGTGAAGAAAGACCCTTCGTCTAGGGTTTCCTAGAAGTCACCGGAATAAGTGAGTGAAACGCATAGCGAAAAGACCATAAAATGACATACGTGAGTACTGGAAATTCGTTGCCCAACGTTTCGGGCTGATAGAGATATGCGCTTGACGGAACACTCAATGGCCACACGGTGGTCACTGGAGGAGGCATGGATGAGCCATAGATGGGCTCTGCGCAGGAGTAGATTATATAAACACGACGGAAATCACATGAGGAGATTGTACACGCACCAATTCAAGCGGAACATCTCGAATTTGAAGTGCAAAGGATTAGATTCATTGGAATCTGAATCGCGCAGTGGAGGTACATGAAGTAGGATCACATGACGAAGTGTT
>JRHT02000487.1:0-12543 GCA_011800875.2 Suillus brevipes Sb2 | reverse complement strand
TGAAATGCAGTGGTCGATTAATTTCTTTAAACATAGAGCCAAGCAATGGCTCGGTCACATACGCGATGCGACATCTGCAGGTGTTAAGACTATGCTCAACGGGTGGTCCGGAGGGGCTTGGCTTCAGCTCGTGCGCTGCGCCCTTTACCCGAGTACGTGCCCCTAATTTACAAAGGGCGGATAACGTCGAGACGAAGGTGTAAGAGTCGTCCGGACGAGAGATAACGAAGTCCGGAACTATATAGGGGTTACCCGAAGGCGGGACGGAGGAGTTAACCTTAGGGATATAATCCCGAGGCTCGGAGGTGGAGGACGAGACTAGGCCGGAGGTCCGAAGGACACAAGGAAAGGACAAGTCTAAGATGATATTCGAACTAAAGAAATACTACGGGTTACAGCGGGTTTATATACTGTAGTACTTCCAACGGGTATCCGGCCGAAGCGCAGCCCCCGGAAGCTAATGCTATGTACTAGAGAGACTAAGTCGAAAGAATAAACTGTGGACGATCGAGAGTGGAGCCGGATATCAAATAGAACAAAGGGAATGAGTTAAATGAATAGACTAACGGAAAGGATCAGAATGGAGTCGGATATTAACTGTTAAGAAGATCCGGGCACATAGGGGTAGAATAGAAGCACATACTAATGGGGACTCGAGGTAATGAAGTCTAGGCCGGGCCCGGGTCATCCGGTCCGGACGAATAAGGTTTCAGGAACAGAATATGACAGCAGGGCTCACCAGACATACATGTTATGCTGCCAGACAATCTCACATATATGACCAACTGGCGGCACATGCAGAGGATTCTTTTCGCAAAATGATTGTTCAGCTACAAGTACCGGTACCGGTACCAGTTGAGGTGGTTGTTGGTACCGGCTAGTTACATAATCGAGGTTACCGGTTGATAATACCTATTATGTAATATACACCTCACATTTCTCTCCATGAACAATACTGCGACTCTCATTCCCCCTGAGCAACTAATCATTGCTGCAAAGGACCATCACATCACAGCTGCAGATATCTCTCGTGCACTGTTTTATGCCAATTCCCGGATGCTGGCCATGCGCCTGTATGTTGACAAGTGTTTTGCACCGGCCCTGCCTGGTTATGCAGAGGCTTTCTACACCCTGATGAAATGGGAGATGGATGTGGGTGGCCGGTCATGCTGATACTCTCATGCCCTCATCTTTTCTCTGTCATATAGACCTTTGTAACGCCTTTCATCAACATCTGTTTTATCACCCGGTTGTCCGCTACTATTCCTCAACTTCTCAGGGATGTGCTCTCAACCATGACTGCGCATGCTTTGGTGGACTGTCGACCGGATGTCGATGCCATTTTGCAGGATATCCGGTCATTGCGCCTGTCTGCCGATTCGAACAAATCAGATGACTATGATATTGCTCATATGCCGGACTACTTCAATGACTGGTGGAATTAATCACTTGGTTGTTGCAGGGTTTCAGATATGTTGCCCAAGTCATCTGTCCAAGATGTTATGGATTTGGTTGCATGGCACTTTTCACACCTCGTCAGTCAGTCCATATGATCTTCTCAACACCAGATACTAACACCATACATGACAGCCTGATCATATCAGGACCGGCCTTCTCCCATATATTGCGCAGGGTCCGGATAATCTGCCGGAAACGATTGGGTTGTGCCACTGGACACAAACTGGGAGAGAGTTGCTGGTTATGTTGCAGAGAAGGATGATGAATCTTAGGCGTTCCAGTGACCGGTTGACCAGATTGGTTGGGCCCATTGAAGAAATCACCAGAGCTGTATCATCATCACAGGCACTCATTGACAGGTTAAATACAGATGACATTGCCTCCATGTAGTTACAGTTAAAGTACACCCTACTGTCTGCTGGTATCCAGTCAATCTATTATACAAACCGGCATGTAAAAGTCTGTTCATGCAATCAGAGGTCATGTGAAAGTGGAGCTATTTTCTCCAATTGATGTATCAGTGGTGCTTTTCCTGTCACTTGATTGAATCGGCAAGCCATGGTTACAATTCCAATTGACTGGGCCTTGTACCAGACATAACTTGCTGGTGAATTGGTGCATGAGATTTTCATGGCTACAATTCTTCACCGACCGGTAAGGGATATGGACCTTGGACTCTTGGATATCAACACTTGCATTGCTTTGGAGCAGCTCGCCAATGTGATGGCCACTGCTTACTCTAACGCCAGTAGGTACTCCAGCTCATTTATCTGTTCTGGTCAACTGACCTGCAGACACAGTTCGTCTTTAAATTGACATGGTTAGATACAATGACGCCCTGGACAAAGATGAATCCGGCCGAAGTGAGACACGAGAGGAGAATCTTTTCAACAGATTCCCCCCTGAAGAGGAGCGTTTCTTGACAACCCCATCTGTTGTCATTGATTCCAGTGGTAGAATCATTGTCTGGTATTTGCCTGGAGCACTGACCACTATAGTAATGGTCTGTTGTTCCCATCTCCATGTAATTTTGTCTTACCCGGATGTATGACACAGAAAGATATTCATGGTGCCATGCATTCCATGAGTGGTCTGTTGAAGCATAGCATCACAACAAGCAAGATCACTCAATGGAGGACCAACCAGTCAAACTTCCATACAAGTCCAGATGGGATGGTCACCCCCGGTTGTATCAATATATCCCCTGCATGGTTTCAACAAGGAAGAGAGGTGCGTCTGGTTGTTGTGCATTGAAATCTCTGGTATGAAGTATCGTAGAAACACGGCTTTCCGAATCTTGACCCGGAAGATGGCTTCTCGCCAGAGGTATCAGCGGCACTGAAAGGTGATGCCGGTCGCAACATTACAATGTCCCTTCAAAGGTCTATTTACATCTCTATCTGCTCTCACACTGATGTTTGAAGATGATGGGCCGGCTTACGATCTCGGATGGACGGCCCTCCCTACCGAAGGTGTTGATGGCCCAGACGAACCCATGGACCACCAGGCAAATTCTAATTCATTACAGCTGATTCAAGACTTGACGAAGTTGTCGGTGTATCTTGAATTTGGTTTCTTGGACCTTTTCTGAGGAACTTCGGCAGTCTTGCTTCTGGTGCGTTTCGCCGGGGATTCTTGCACAGCATCTCCCGCTGGGCGTTTCTTTGAGTTCTTTTCCACCCAAACGTGTTTCTCCGGCGATTCATGTGAGTCATCATCCCTACTTCGCTTCTTGCCTTGAACTGGTGGGTCGATGGTCTGCTTGGATGAGCCTACAGTGCGAGATGCAGGGCCTACCCTACATGGTTTCTCAAGTGGGGTTGGCGGCGCTTGCAATGCAGATTGTTCTTTGGCTCTGCTGGATGGCTGGGCGGCTTTAGGTTTCATCTTTGAGGCCGCTGTTGTCTGCTTTGCGGGCTGCGTCTTCTTCCCACCACCCACAGCCTGCATATCATCACCCGAATCTTCCTCAGAGGAATCCGAGTCATTGAACTCATCATCCGAAGCATGACTTTCCTGTTTGGACCTCCTTTTCAGCTTTATTCCACCAACTGTAGAACTCAAACACGATGTCCCGGGAGTTCTGCTGGTGGTTGTACCAGAAATCCAAAAGCTCAGTGGCCTCATGGTGGTTCATCTGAGACGGCTCGTGGATTTTCTTTCCATCAGGAAGATAGATGGGGGGATGAGCTGGTCGTGCCTTGGAATGACTTCCTTCCAAGGCACCGGCTCTTTCGTTTTTCCACTGCAATCCTCTAACATTGCAGTCAGCTCGTTTAATCACTCGGGTTTCACAAACTTCTTGGACTCACGATAATGCCAATTCAAGAATGCCCAGACGACCGCTTTCCGTGTGCCTGAATCCATCTCCGCGTGGTCAGGAAGTATGGGGAATCCATCATCGCCCATCTCCAGAATGTAGGAGTTGTCCTTCCTGCCTTTCTTCACTGCCGCGTCACCTAGATCATCAGCATCTTTTGCATCAATGGTCAGAGGGGAGGTACTCCCGAAATTATGCTGTCTGCTCACCAAACTGCTTCTTCGCATAATCCTCCCACTCCGGCAGTATGGTCTGTCAGTCCAAGGATTGCGAGAAGCTTTCCTCTTTGCCGATCTCGTCGTTGTAGTCATGGCTGCATGCGTTGAGACGGTCATCCCATGGGAACAAGATGTTCTGCTCACCTGGACACCATCAGCTTCCCTTTCTCATTTTTCCAAGCCGAGAGCATGAACAGCCACATCTCGGCCCTCTTGAACATTTCCTTAGCTATGTATTGCAGGATATCGTCGCTCTTCCGTCGGGCTATATCAGAGTGGACTTTGGCTGGAACACCCTGCTTATTCCACTCAATCACCATCTGGGTAGCTTCCTCCACCTCCTTCTTGGTAAGAGACTCCACTATTTCCATAAGGTATTTGGAGTAATGGGTCATCATCCCATGTTCCCCGGCCTTCACACCAGTCTTGTCCTCGATGGTCTTGAGCAGCTCCTTCTTCCTCAGAGACTCCGCCACCGACCGGTACGTCCATCTGTGGCCTAGAGTGATGGGAGGCTTTACTTTCTTGGTCTCCCCATGATTCTGCAGCCACTTGTGGTAGACCTTGACATGGACACGGTGAGGATGCTGCCAGCGCAAATGACCCGAGGCACTCACCAACTTTCTGCTCCTCAACAGCTCAGCATCCATGGAGGGAGCCTTTGGCCGGGCCTCTTTCGTCGCATCCCTCCAGACAGCCTGTCTCTCCTTTCCAGCCATGGAGTCCCACTGCTCGAGGTAAGTCTCTAGAGTAGTGATCTCCTCTTCAGTCAGTGGCAGCTGCTTAGGGGCCTCTTCATTGGTCTCTGAGTCGCTGCCTGGCATGGAAGAAATCTGTAGAAGTAAGAGAATTGCAGAAGGGAATAAGGATGGTCTGGGGAAATGTTCAGCTCAAGCAAGGAAGTTGTTTGGTTATAGCTTTAGACAATGCATATCTATGCTGCTGTAAATTAAGCGAGACTCAGCAAGATCAGCATTGTCCAGTCGAATTTCAGCAGGACTCATCAAGCATCTAGCTATCATCATCTTGGATCCCTCAGATATTTATCAGATTTTCTATCTTACAATATGATAGCCATGCCTTGTAATTCTCAGATGTCAATACAGCTGTGCTGGCATGACTGGTAGTCCAGTGCATCTCGACTAGTATTTACTTGTCTTCGTAGCTCTTAGATGGTGCAATGAGAAGGTCATAAATGTTTATCTTGAATCTGGTTCTCTTCAGAGTCATGTCAGGCCATGGCATGCAGCCATCTTATGATTTCATAGGGATTCACAATGTTGAGATCTATTGTTGAATAATGTGATTTACAGACGTCCCTATTAAGAAATAATGACAGGATCCCAAACCAACTCTTGACCATCCTTCATTTCTCACCCAGTCATGGTCAAGTCGAAGCCAAAGGAGGTCACTCCTCATGGGACTGTGCATCTGGTCAAATGGGTCCGGAAACAGACCACTCGGGGGCGCAAAGGTAGATGGGTGACTGACAAATGCACCAACCCAAGGCAATCAGTCCAGTCCTCACCTACGAAGTCGCCCATCAAGCAGACCTCTGGGTCCCCAACAAAGTCACCTACCAAGCAGCCTTGGGATGATTTGATGGATGGATATTCTGGAGACTTCGACGGAGACGGAATCAACCCCTTCAGACTGCCGCAGGGCCGGAGGAGACGTAAAAAGAGAATGGTGAGTAACATATCCTCGCCTTACATGCGCATGGCTCACCTTGCCCATCGCCCAGAATCAAGAGTCCAAACGAGTATCTTCGGCAGTGGAAATTCAGGACGAAGGATTATCTTGACATCCTGCTGAGGCAGGAGGCCCCACCTCAAGACAGGGTGTGCTGTTTGTGCGATGGGGATGGTGCTCAGAGATGTCATGACTGCCTCTCCTGGCCCATATTCTGCACCAAGTGCTGCCGGACGCAGCATGCCCTCCTCCTATTTCACAGGATCAGCCAATGGAACAGAGACTTCTTCGAGAGAGGAGCAGCTTGACCAAGATAGGGGTGGAGATTCACCTGGGCCATGGGGGAAGACCATGTCCCCACCACAACCGGGAATGGGAGGACACCGATGATGAGGGTTGGTCGACCGGGACCTGCATTGTCAGACATACCAGTTTGTACCATGGGCTAGCAGAAGACATAGACGATGCTGGGAGTGATGTATTTGCGGAGACAGATCATGCTGCGTCGAATGACCAAGATCTGCCGGAGGTGAATGCAACCTCTGCAGCAAGGACTAATGTAGCGGTGGTAGATACATTGGGAGTTCACATCATGTCCGTTTGGTTCTGCCAATGCCTGGACTCCCCAAGTCACGACAAACAAATGTTTGGAATGGGCATGTTCCCAGCATCATTTGCGCGGCCAAAGACGGCATTCACATTTGCATTGCTGAGCGACTTCACCTTGGACAATCTGGAGTGCGGCACTTCGGCCATGAATTATTACAGCAAGATAAGGTGCATCACATCCAGCACATTCCCTCATATGGTGCAGGTGAGCTTCAACATAACTGCAACAGAGAGATGCTCAGACAATTTAGGACTGTTACTGGGAGTTGATGAGGGTGGCTAGACAATGGCATCAGTTGAAGCTACTCAAATGGCACAGCTTCGGTCACGACAGAGAAGACCCCAAAGAAGGTGAGCTGGCACTGTTCTGCCCGGCATGTCCTCAACCTGGAATCAATGTTACTCTACCGACTGAATATGATGATTCGAGGCCGGGGTGGTTGTATGCTCGGTCGCTGGTTATGGATGGCAATTTCAAGGCCAAGCATATGCACCTGGCACATCCAGAAGATGAAGTATGGCTTACCGACAGTAAATGCTTCATGGTTGGAAGAGCCAGATACCAAGCCCATCTAGCCCTCGCCTGAGATTCGGCAGAGCGCTCTGAATGCAACAATCACAGAGCAGTAAACCAGGCCAACACATCTTGGCACAAGTTGGAAGCGACCGGGATCGGGGGGTGCACCTGTGCAAGACATGGATGTTTTGTGCCGAGCTCAATGGTTGATTTTCAAAAGGGAGAAAGGTGCCCGTGGCAAATTAACCGCTGGAGATAATTTCACTGATGTTCGGGCGTAGACAAATGAACATGGATTATGCCCTTTGCAACGCTCTGGGTCACAACACCGATGGCCTCAGCCAGGCATTGACATTTTACGACATCAACTGTCAATACAACAAGTATCTCCATCACCGGGTGGATGAAACCCTGCATCTCACGATTCCTCTGGGCATGGAGATAATCCCGGGCATAGGGCTATGACACGTTCACGGCCATCAGGACAAGTGCTTCGAGTAATATGCGTCCAACTTCATCATGGGGGCGGCCAGGATAGATGGGGAAATCATGGAAACCCTATGGGCCCCTCTCAACATCATATCTCCGTCAGCCCAGAGGATGTCTACCCCTCACTGGCAGGAATGCCTCAGCTTCCAGATGAACGACTGCAACTTCATGAAAATGATTCACATGGGTATGTCAGCTTCTTGTGTTCATTACTTGCCAATGCACCTTGATAATGCAGGTTTCTTCCTGTCCCGGAAGTACAAGGAGGCGAAACGAGGGACCACCGAAAGCAGCCAAGCATTCGAAGAGCTCAACGATGCCGCAGATCCTGACATGGTCGTCCGGTGGGAAGAACAGGAGAAAGTTGCCCAGGCATCCAGAATCGACAATCCATCAGCCCTTGATGTTTATGACGTCCAGTTGAACAAGGGTGAGTCTCGGGCGGTCTGTCATTACATTCCCGGTGAAGGATCTTCAACTCAGCTGAGGGTGCAGCTGATATAAATGTTGAAGGGAAGAAAATATATGGGTGCGATATGTTCGTCCCTTAGGGGAAGTGGAGAAAGTGAATATCCACTGGTGTCAACTCTAGGGGGAATGCGCGAAGCGCGTGATAAGGCGAAAGCGCAGGAACAAAGGCGCTATAGAGGCGCGAAGCGCGGGAAAGTCGCGCGTCGAAAAGCGGAACTGGGCGAAAGCGGTATGCGAGCGATAGCGAGACGTTAAGACGTGTACTGAGATGCGGATGTAACCACTAGAGCTAACTGCTACTAGGGCTTGCAATGATTTATTGAAAACATAATAAAAAACTCGGTACTTGATAATGAGATGATGGTGGTAGATGGTAATCTGTAATGTTGTGTAAAGTGAAAAATAATGTGTACCAAGTGAAAATAAACATGGTACGATGTTGAAATAAACGATAAATGGAGAAATGCATACCTGGGAACTTAGTTGGACATGGGAAAACACTGCAGGAGGTCAGGCGCCCTATAGCGCTTAGGCACGGGAAAGTTCGCCTAAAGCGCGCGCAAGTCGCGCAAGTGTCGCCTAAGTCGCGCGCATTGTGCGAACGTCGCATTTATCGCGCTAGTGTCGCGTTGCATGTGTAGTATGGTAGACTCGACCTACATCACAATATAAGCCATTGTGAGGCTACTCAGGATCGAGTCTCTACACCGGGCATTGATGTACATCCACAGCAGCCAGATCTCGGAAGGAAATCGAGCTGGACTTGCTGCAGACGTCACTTTGTCGACCAAAAGTGAGGCTCCAGCTAGGCGCTGACACTTGGATAGCATCTGGCATCACCATAGAGGAGGTGCAGATAGCTTTAGCCATGGATATCTGACGGATGGGCAGGCATCCTACCGAGACTCAAATGCTCAAGATTGCCCATTGCAGGATCAGACTGCAGCACACCATAGATGAGTTCATCGCGGGAGCACAGAGGTATCTCGGTGATGACTATGACGAGGACGACAACATCCAGGACATGGACGTCGATTTCGCCGGCGACCCGCCTGACTCGACCGACGAAGAATCTGACGATGATGCAGAGCCAGGAGGAAACCCCCAGGTGTTGTTTCAACCAGAACGTGTCCTGATTCCACTCCCATCCAACTTAGGCATGGACAGGTGTGAGCTATTGGGGATAGGAGGTCTTATGAGGCAGGAAATCACTCTGAGGGAGGGCCAGGCCAACGACATGCTGCACGCCATCAGAGTCCACCTGGCCGACAAGGCAGTGCTATTCAGAACCACCATCCGTCCGGCCAGATCTCAAGTGACCACCACCCGAGCTTGGTCGCAGGTGCACTCGGTGGAACGCATCATCAATCTCAATAGCACCATATACAAGAAATGCCGCATGCAACTGTCAAAGCTCGGGGCTGAACACCTTCTTGAAAAATACCGGGAGCTGGAGAAAAGCGACCTTAAGGCGACCTCGGCCGTCGCTGATCCCAACGCCCGAGGTCAGCGAAATTCTACCCTGCCTTGGTTTTGGTCCCTGGACGTTCAAGGTGATTCTGTGAGCAACGACTGGATGAATGAATGTGAGTGGTATTCACCGGTACCTCAATTGTGCGGGATCCGCTTGACACCTCCCGGGATCTAGTTTACCGAGTGCATTGGCTTCACACCAAGGCTTTGTGTGATGCCAAGATTGGTCAACTGCATGACCCCATGATGGTAATTCCCGATGCATCTCAAGATGTTGAAGGCTTTGGGAGGACATTTCAGGTCTTGATGATCAGGGGAGTTCCTGTTGCACATCACGGTGGCTCCAGTGTAAACTGATGCCCAGTGCTTCAGCAAACAATGCATGTCTGGCAAGTCTTGATCTGCGGACCAACAACCAAGCTCAATGTAAGTTCTGATGGAGGCCCAATAGAGCTGTGGGTGCATGACACGCAAGGCCGCAGACGCAAGCAAAGCCGGCCTCTGCATAGCAGTGATCATGGTCACCCTTCGGTCGCCTTTGAGGGTTGCTAAAATCTCAGGTTTGAATCCATCGTCCGGATTTTCAAGAGGGGGCCCATAACACTACAAACATCAATATGGCGACTATGAATGGAGCGGCGCCAACCCATTTCATGACCTTGTTGAAACCAACATGGCGCTATGTTGATGCACCTGGGCGTTATATCAGGAGATTCAGCTGGCCGGAAGTTGGATCCGAGGGTCCTCCAGTTGCCCCTCTTGTTGTTGATGCTCCTTTTCAACAGATCCCCCATACCAACAGTGGCGGAATACATATTGCTCTATCAGAATAATGGTCACCATCTATGTCTGACGAGTGCTGAAAAACTGACCTGCACTCAGGGACTCAGAGCATCCAGGAGATACCACAGGATGATGTGGTACCCAGAGTCTATGATGACTGAAGGACAACCCAGGAAAATCTTCTTTGGAGGAGGGAACCTGGTCAGCAGAGCCTGTTCTTGGGCATCATTCATACCCGACTCTCTCTTGGGCAGGGCCTCGTTGTATCTGACTATGTCGATGTCCAGCTGGACTGGATTCCACTAGCATGAGCCGACGACATTTGCCGGGAGATGACCCTATGAACTCACCCGGGTGCTTGTATGCGTCTGCCATTCACAAAGCCAACTGGCCGCAAGACAGCAGGGTAACTGCATTGAGCTCAGCTGGAGGCTCCACCAATGGCCTGTCTGCTATATGCACAAGGAATTGCTGTTCGACCCATTCACTTGCTATATTTGTTATGTTTAACGCCCAGTCCGAAGGGATGATCAGCAGCTCTGTGACGCGGTTGCCGAAAAATGTGATATGACTGGGATAAGCAAAACATTCAGGAGTGGCATGAGACATGGTGAAGGGCACAGACAATCAGTAGGCGACAAAGGCTGGTCGATTTTATGGATGCGGCAACCGAGCATCATGCCCCCTGCATGTCTCTATGGCATACCGGGGGACATAATATACATGAAGGAACTGAACCTCGTGGTAATCATGCGACCGTGCCTCATGGCCGGATATGTCATGTTGATTTTGGTTAGGATAACTCATTGCAGGCATCTCGGCAATCGTCCATGATATGAAATATGGTGGTATCATTGCTATTATGGTAACTGACATTACACTACATACAGGCGTGCAACTTTACATGTACCGGATCAACATCAGTCATCCTCCTCCATCATATCAGATTCCAATAATCGCTGGGAGGCAGCAATAATATCTTGAAGGTTGTCGACTGGACCCTCCAGATGGGCCATGGCCTGCAAGGCGATCCTCCCCTCAACCGTCTTCTTCATAATCAAGCTCTGCAGATGGGTGCCGAGTTCCTCCAGGTCATCTCTGAGCACCCGAAGATTTGTTAGCAAGGGGTCAGAACCCCCCTTGTTCTTTCGGCTGTCAGGTATCATCATATATGCGGCTGGCTGCATTGGAGCTAGCATCAGCCAGGACTTTGAAACAAGAAGTGGGATGTACCAGTTGGGCCATGTGCGCCATGCACATGTCCTTGAGTTCATCCAGAGCCAATCGCTCCGGCATCTGGAACGGCATAAGGTCGAACCTGTCCTTCCACCAACAGTATTCAAAGGAGGTGACCATCTGGTACTGAACCATGAGATCGCCCGAGATCTCGAAGTCGCTTGACTGGAACTTCTCAAATAGTCAGTTGTCGTCCAACAGCCCGACATGCCATTCTGTGAGCATCTTTATGACGTCATTCAGATACTCCGGCAGGCAGGGCGACACATTGCTGGTGGCGCATATGTTGATCAAGGGGAACACAAATTTCTGGTAATAACATAAGCGGGGAAACCAGATTACGGAAGGTACGACTCACCTCGGCTTCCCAGACAAGGTACCGGACGAACTGTCTTCGGAAGGTCAGGGTCCTCGGTACCTGACTCTTCTCAAGTGCCGCAAGGATTGTGGTGTAGCGTGAGGTGGCGTATTCGAACATCTGAGAGGCATCCCATAAGGATAGAATGATTGGCTGGGAGGAATGCATGTATGCCAAGTGGGGGTAGGAAGATGGCATTAGTTGATGGGGAAGAGGGCAAGGATGCGGATTTTGGTGGCAGCAATTAAATGGCCTTGCCACATTTATCATCTTTTGTCCACAGGGCGACTAAATTGGCCGAAATGAAAACAATGCAGCCCGAACAACACGACATCCGCTCAGGGACGACCTAGCCGAAATTAACAAAGGCAATAGACAGTATGGGTTATGAGCTTGTTATGAGCCCTATATTACATACAGATTTAGGTCGTGGATAGAGTTATGTGATTTGAAGATTAGATTGCTGGGCGAATCACTCATCGTGACCGAACATGGGATTGACCTGAACAAAGCGAGCCCGAGCATCTTCGGCCAACAGCCTGTACATCTGGGCCTGCCTGATTGCATAACACCTACGCCCATGCTGGCCGGTGTAGAGACTCGATCCTGAGTAGCCTCACAATGGCACATATTGCAATGTAGGTTGAGTCTACTATACTACGCATGCAATGCAACACTAGCGCAATAAACGCGACGTTCGCGCGACTTAGGCGACACTACCGCGACGCATGCGCGACATAGGCGACACTTGCGCGACTTGCGCGTGCTTTAGGCGAACTTTCCCGCGCCTAAGCGCTATAGGGCGCCTGACTTCCCACTGTGTTTTCCCATGTCCAACCAAGTTCCCAGGTGTGTATTTCTCCATTTATCATTTATTTCAACATCGTACCATATTTATTTTCACTTGGTACACATTTTT
>JRHT02000486.1:0-14283 GCA_011800875.2 Suillus brevipes Sb2 | reverse complement strand
CCTGGCCCCGTTGCCTTGCGCTCGCATCTACCATTCTTCCTCCTGTGCCTCTCCATCGGCACTTTCGGTCGTCGTCGAGTTAGCAGACTCCAACAGTCCGCATTGAATACTTCAGAATGTCTCAAGAATGGGACGAGGAAAGGTACTCTCTGTGTTGTCTTCATTAAACATCGATAACAAATGTGTAAAACTGAAAAATGAGCGAGCAACAAAGAAAGGTGGATTCAGATGCTAGAGGTTGAATGTACAACACAACCGGACCATCCATGCGGGTGGGAAATAAAGTGGCGCCCGAACACAGGAACTTGCTGTTACCTTGTACGTAGTACAAGGTCATTATCACCCCATAATTGTGGCTGTACGATCCTACTTTATGACCCCCGTGAGGGTTTTTCTTATGTAGTGCCGTGGACGACAGAAAACAATGTTCGATCAACATTCGTCCGATAACAAGCATACATGTTGTCCATTTCTGATTGAATCCTGCAAACAAAATCGGTCTCATTATAACATTAATGGTACAAGGTTGCTGCCGGCGAAAGCTGGGCCTTTATCTAGTGAGAGGAAGTTAAGAAAGCACCTATTGCATGCCAGCTATACTCACCTCGAAGAATTTCTCCCTCTCTATCATTGATAGGTTCGTTGTCATATCGAGTCTTCCAGCGCGGATGAACTGACAATCAAAGTCAAGCCAACAGCACATAAGGAGAGCTCAGACAGGTCCATACCAAGGATACCCTGCCTGCACTTGACCGTTTCACTCATTTGCTCGGGGAGACAGCCATGGCTTCTGCATCGACGAAGGTAGCCAAGACGAAATCAATTCTGGTACCATCGATGACTTTGAAAGGCCACGGAGGTTTTATTGGATCCATATCGTATTTTCCGGACGGCCAACGAATGATCAGCGGATGTGACGACGCGACCGCTTGGCAATGGGATTTGAAGGAGGGCAAGGAGATTGGGGAAGTGCGGGAAGTTTGTGAGGAGGAGGTATGGGCAGTGGCGGTCTCAAGTGATAGTCGATGGGTTGTGACTGCTGGTGGAGACGTCGATCATGCGGAGCTGAAAATCTGTGAGGTCGAGATGGGGAATATCAAAAAACTTCAAGGACACTTACGGAGAATCAGCTGCATTGATATCTCCACGGACAACACGTTGCTGGCGAGCGGTTCAGAGGATAAAACAGCGCGGATATGGAACTTGGAGACTGGCAAACTCGTGGCTGGTCCGTTCAAGAGCGAAGATTTGGTGGGCTCAGTTCGATTCTCAACAGACTCGAAAAAGCTTGCAGTCGAGTTAGGGGGGGGGTTGTGTTTAGAGGTCTGGGATATCCAATCACAGAAATTGGTTAAGAGGATTGGGAATGGATCTGGAGGTCCCGAATCTGCGCCGATATTCTGGACAAACAAGAACAAAAACATCTTGGCCGCATTCAGATTCACCGTCTTTGACGTTGCCAAGACAATGTACGAGTTTGACGCATCGACGCTCGAAACTGTCGGAACTCCCTTCAAAGGACACACCGATGATGTCATCGGTCTTGCACTGTCATTTGATGGCGCTCTCCTTGCTAGTTCTTCACGCGACGGCACCATCAAGCTCTGGGCTTTCGAGACCCGCCAACTCCTTGCTTCCTTCCACGTGTATAATCCCTTTTACCTTATCCTCTCACCTGATTCGCGCAAACTAGCTTACACGACATACACGAATGCACGTATGACAGGCTTCAAAGATCACAAGATCTGCATCTGCGATACTCCACCCGACATCCTTGCTCAGGCCCGTGTACGCACTCCCCGCAAACATCTACTTTCCGCATAGTACTGATATCCCCTTACAGAGCATTGCACGCAAAAAGCGAGCTCTCAGTGATCTACTCAATGTGCGTGTTTCATCTTTTACTCATCAAGTATTCACCACTCACCATCATTGCAGTCTGATGCAACTCGTCCTACTGCTGGGCGCCGCAGACCGCCAATACATGCCATACCTATGGTGCACAGACCTCCCCCTACAATAGATCCGCCACAACCCATGTTCCTTCGCATGCGCGAACTTCTTCGCTTCTCTCACACGAACCAAGAACACCATACTCAACCTCGCGATCCCTTAGATGTATGTCTCCTTCTCTTGTTTATTCAGCATTTGATTCGATACTTATATCACAGTTCTCGGCTACGTCGCCCTTACCCCGTCCTCTCTCGGGGCACACCTCAACTCAGGGACGTCTGCATGTAAATTCTGGCGAGAATGTGAGTTTCGACCAATTCCCCTCGCATTTTTTCACTCACTATGTTCAGTCCCGATCATTTTCAACCACTCAATCGCCCTCTACCCCACCTACTACATTCAGGACTCGCATACACGACCTCTCGTCCTGGTGGCCCGTTCGTGGAAGCCATGCACAGTCCAACATCGTCGACGTTCCTCTCGCGCAGGCTAAAGAGGCAGGTTCTATTAATTTCTTGGTTTGTGCAAAGTTTAATACATATATTCACAGCGCAACGCTGCAGCAGGTGCTCCAAAAAAAGACGAGGATATAGTACCTGATGAATATTTCGACCCTCTCTCACCAAACTCTGATTCACAACAAGCAGCCACTGCTGTCCCTGCCACCGGGGAGCATGGGGGCGACCTGTCATGTTTCTGCTTCTTGCGTTGTGCCATTTCCCGTCGAAGATTTCGTAAACTTCAGTAATGTCCCCTCGCATCCAGTGCCCTATGTACATGCTCACAAAATACATTCAATGTCATATACTCTTGAGCCATACATCATTGCGAACGATTTACAACACCGGATGTAAAACCGATGTTTTTTTTCCCTCAAAATCACTTCGAACAGCGAATACTAAGTTGTATATAACTAAGACTTAACTCTGGACAAAGGCACAAACTCCCGCTCCCTGTAGACCCATATCTCACGCTACACACTACTGCAAGTTGATACTTGCACACGCTCCTGGAAAGCAGGCAAAGTCATAGTAGTTCCCATGTCGGACTCTGCTACGAGCTTAGCATGATGCTCGCGAACACCAAGGATCAAGCGTGGCCCCAGCACAAACATGTGGACAAGCGAGAATATTTGACAAGGATAGATCTGAGATCCTATGGACTGCATAAATGATGAATCGTGCTTGAATGCAGAGGGCAGTGACAGATCGACATACCGTCGAGATGGTTGGGGACAGATAACTGAGGTGGAAAGAAGAAGTAGCGACAAAGCTAGATGCGCGATTCATAAAAATTTAGCGCAAAAACGTGTCACATTCACGATGCAAACTCACCTTGCAAAGTACAGCACGTGAGTTTTTATTAAAACAGTGAAACAGTCCCTCATAACCCATCCTGTTGGTTGTTGCAGTTCGCGAAAGTGTTTCATGGCAATCCAGCCTGCGAAACACAGTGCGATGGTCTCCCATACAGTGGTGAGCACCCAAGTCACAGCAACCAGAAGTTGGTCATAGCTGTCAAAGACAATATTGCAATGGTGAGTTCCAGAGAGAATGAGTTCCTCTGGCACGCATCAATGAGCCTGGTGCATTTGAGAGATTCATTCATGATTAAATCTTACCCCCTGGACTATGCATCGTGATTCTTGCGGTAATCCACCCATTGGGGACGTTGATAGCGAGAAAGATGGCGATGAGAAATATCAGCACCTTTGTGGACTGCGAATACATGGCATGTAACCGAATGATTATGATGACTAGTGTGTGGTGTTCCGATCAGATCGAACGCCACTGAAACTGTGAAACTCACCGCCCAGTACTGCGCCTACAACCACACCCATCCAAGCTAGTACGACGTACATGATATGGCCTGACAAATTCGGCAATGTGAGTGAGTAGCGTCGGATCACACACTTCGTCAGACTTACAACTGTGGTGGTCATTGCATTGAACCAAAAATCGAGGATCTCACTCACCCCTGCAATGAAGTGCAGTTAGTTGGACGGAAATAGCAGGCACCTGTGCAGAAGTGGTGCTCACTACATCTGTCACCGAAATCGTCGGGAGGTATACTGTATGTTGCTGGTCAAAGATAGCAAAAACGGTGGATATGAGGAAACATACATAGTGCGTTGATCCTGTATGTAAATGATAAACGGTCAGCACAATATCAGCACCTTAGCATTCTGAACATACACAGAATATGATATTCCGAGATAGCGCGCCTAAGATATGTTCAAGTCAGTAACACTTGCAAACCACACTTCTGATGCGTGCCAGCGCTACATACGCCGAGATACATTACAGTCATGGAGGACCAGCGGTGTCTCTGTATAAGCTGATTACATCTTCACTTCTAGTGTGGGACTTTGCTCACCCAGACCAGTTCGACCTATGGAATCATCCTTAGCGAGATGGTTGGTACAGCAATTCGACCTACCTCTTGTGTGAACGTCAGAGCTGGAAACACTATAAGGATGTTAATGCCCTTTTAATGCTACAATGCTCACCCCAGTCGTACAGCACTCCAGCTGAGGCGGCAACTGCGAAACCACAGCCAAGGTTAGATCAACGCATGTTGGACTCGACCGTTTCTCCACAAACCTACAACATAGCTGCCAATACGATATGAACCAATGAGCGGCCACCAGCTGGGATCGTTGAAAACTAGGGTCATATTGTTCGAGGATAGATGTCAGCGAGTGGCGGACTTGCGGAGATATGGTAGTCTTCGTCCGTGTTACATATATCGTGATCTAGCGCTGGTGGGCTATGGCCTGATAGGGTATCAAATTTTATTTCCTGCCTTAGACAGTTGTTCGAAGCAAGAAAATTTGACCACGTACAGTCAAGGGATAAACTGATCCAGGGTTATCTAAAGTTCCATCAGAATGGGCGTTTTTTTGATGTGAAACCTGCAGTGCAATTTCGAAATTTCGAAGCATGCACACTGCATTTTGGAAAGATCAAGCTGAGAACCTGACCATGAGATATTTTCGCTCAGCGCTGAGCGCTGGGCTATGACCTGGTTATATGATAGATGAGTATGATCCGACAAGAGCATCGATCGAGAATATCAATTGATAGGCTGTACCCTGCCACTGATTCGGACCCGTTATTGGCGAAAGGATGGCTTCATGCATCGCTCAAAATAAAGAGTCGTGGAACAAGGTCATGTGCTGCTTCCATCAGAACAAAAAAAAATTCACACTAGAGAAGGTGATTCTTCCTCGAGCCCATGTCGTATGTCGTATGTCGTATGTCGTATGTCGTATGTCAGTGCCAGATTCTGGAGCACTTGTCAGCTGCTGGGTTGTGTCAAAGATAAATAAGATCCCTACGGTAGAGCTGCGAAGAGAAGACGATGCTACCTGCAAAGAAAATGAAGCTGGTAGCAAAAATATCTGACAACTGTAAAAGCATAAAGATGTCTATCCTAGTCGTGGCACCAGAGGACGAAGAGAAGGAAGAAGGGAAACGTACTCTGCTCGCTGCTCATCTGTCGTCTCTACTCCATCACAAACACTCAAGCTCTCCAGGGGACACTTTGATCGTGCCACCAATGCCTTAAACTCCTCGTGAGGCCACGTCTGTACACCGCGAATTTCAAGTACGCGTAAGTTGGGGAGCGAGAGAGCATCGAACAGCTCAGATAGATGGGTCGTGGGGTTGTTGCTACAATGAATGTGAAAGAAGTGAAGTGTGTCATGCGTGAATGACTCTAAGGCTCGCGATGCTCCTGGTGCAAATGTCAGAAGAATCTTTAATGAGGAGAGGTTGGGAGCTTCATGAAGCAAGTAGCGAACTGCGTTTAGGTGATATATGTTGATCGTAACATCTGTCAGGTGGGGCCATGCAGAACCGAAAGAATGTAGATCCTCCCAGTCGAATAACCACCCTGTTACAGTGAGATGGCGCAGGGTGGGCGGCAGTTGCGGAGTAGAGGACATGATAGCCGTCATAGGATCATGCGGCGTAGCATCAGAAGCACCGCGCACCGATATAATCAGTTTCTCGAGTGCTAAGAAATCTGTTAATATAAGCTCAGGTGTGATGTTGTCTAAATAGACAAACTCGACAGAGAGAGATAGAATTTGAGTGATGTATGGCTGAAGAAGGCTACCTAACTTAGCCCAGGAGTAGGGGCACCGGAGTGCCAACGAGAGCGGATGCCCTCGGGAACGCTTGAGCCATGAGTCATAGCAAAATGCTTGCCGCTTCCAATCTCCGGGAGCAGCTCGCACATACATCCTGCACCATAAGCTAGGCATGTCCGCAGCAACTTCTCTCCATGACCGGCATATTTGTGTCAAAAACATGGGAGCTTTCAGTTGTGATGGGGGAGACAAGTCGTCGAATTCTGGAAGGCAGTGGCAGAAGATTTGGGACAGGACTTCGGTTGGCAAGCGCCAGAGAGCCGATAGAAGTCCTTTGTGCAGATTCAGTGACTGCGTGATCTTGTCCTTCTTGTCGATGAGCCGACGATGAAGATGGTTTGGACTATTGGTGAAGCCCTCCAGGGCTATGATCTCGTCCAAAACTGCGCGCAACTCCTTCTGGCGTTCGGTGATAATGGCGAGGATGCTTTGTTCTTCGTATATGGTGATAGATTGATAGGTATTGGGGAACTTGGAGTAGGGGGTTTCAAGGTTCGGAATCTGGCTATTGTCAATAACACTCCCTGTAATCTAGTTATACATACAATCGATTGCGATGGTACGAGCTGAAATGAAATTAATGAATGATTATGCAGGTGGCTCGTAACTGTCACTCACGACATTCAAATTTTCGAGTGCACCAGCCACCTCTAAGATGGCGGAGAGTTCGGCTTGTGAGTTGTGTACCTGCATGTTCAATGTTTCGTAGAGCAGGGTTAGGTAAAAAGACTTGAACAACGAACATAGCAACTTGTTAGCAAGGACTCATGATATCCGATATCCGACATGACCTGCAGCGACTCCGCACCTGAGTCGGGCTTCAAAAATCCAAAGCTTCACTGTTCAATTCATCCATGGTCAATCTGACGGAGACCAGACTTCAGCCTACTTCAGCACCATCGATTTGAAGCATAGGAAAATCCATTGTACGAGGCCGTGACTGATGCTGGGTGAATCGTGATGGATGGTCGCACAAATTGTGAGTTTACTTTTCCCCGATTGCTATGATCTTGCGAATGATCATAGACTATAGTTGTGGTGTGTTCATGTCGGGACGCTGCTAAGCTCTGTATTAGTCGCATTCACTCCTCACATCTTCGACATTATCTCCGTCCTCCGAAGCTTCGGAAATCATCATCACCCTCATCACCAAATTCCCCAAGCGCTATCATCTTGCGACTGAAATTGATAGTTGTGATGCGTATAGGCATGTATCTATCGTGAGTACTCACTTACCTTCTCGGTCCCTCTGTCATTAGCTCGCACCTACTCCTTTCCACCGCCATCGAACTCGGAGTCACGTATTTCCACCCTTTGCCCTTTTTGTTGAGATTAAACGCGACTCACTCTCTCCCTATATGATTAGCCCACGTATACAAGCTGATATGGATACCATTTGCAAATCTTTACCAGCAGCTGCCCAGGAAATCAACATCCTACTCTGCCATTCACGCACATTTCGTTATTCCTTCTCGCCACTTTGGCCTGATGACTCGTTGATACGCATTTCTGAACTGACGAAATTATTACCAGCCAATGCATCTGTATTTCTCTCGTTCTCTCTTTTCACGGTTACTTTCTCATTATTTGTGCTCAGACAGCGAAACGCAGCATGCTCATATGCTTTCGTTCTTGATCAGGCTATCATGAACGCCCTACACCTATTACCCGAAAGGCCATTTTTGAAACCCTTAGCCTTGCTACCCCATCTTGCCACCCAGTCATGTCATACACACAGAGTGTTCTACCAGTGCTAACATACTCTGCCTGAATGGCCTTCCACCAGCTTGGTATTATGACCCAGTCGTACACAAGATCTCAGACCTCAGGCTTCACGGCAGCGGACTTGGAGAACAGGTCTCGAGTGACGGCCATTGCACAGCCATTCTCATATTGCTCTCAGCATTTTGAATCATGGGTATGAGTATGTCATTTTTCGGTTGCAGCGGTTGCAGCGTCAGAAAGAAATCAGAGTGTGATCAAGGCAAAAATGGTCGATGTTGACAGGTTGTGTAGATTGGTGGGTGTCAGAGAACGAGGAAAGGTGGTCTCGGGCGGCCAGTCTGTGTGTCTCTGTACAATGTTAATAACAATTCTTCACGCCTCCGCTGGCGAAGCTGAAAAATGAGCGAGCAATGGAAAAGTAAATGTTGAAGGCTGAATATTCAATGTATCCGGACCATGCACTAGCGGGTGGGAAATAGAAACGAGATTGACGCCCGAACACAGGAACTTGCTGTGAGAGGCCGTGAGTCGATAAGAGAGAGCGCATCTTGCACGACAGCTGCACTCACGCTGTAGATTCTCTCTCTCCCTATCATTGATAGCGTCTCAGTAATATCAATTCTCATTTGAACTTACAGCGGGGATGAACTGACGATCAGCTCTAGGTGAAATACTCGTCAAGGATCCCAAAAGCGAGTGTCGACGTCAGGTCTATAGCACATGAGAAGAGCTCACGCAGGACCTGCAAACACGTACCAAGGATACCCTGTCCGCACTTAACTTATCCACTGTTGTGCTGGAGGAGAAGGAGACATGCCTTCCATAACGACAAAGGCACCCACTGCGAAATCAAGTCTGGCACCATCGATGACTTTGAAAGGCCACGGAGATTTGATCCGATCTGTATCCTATTTTCCGGATGGCCATCGAATGATCAGCGGATCCCAAGATATGACAGCTCGGCAATGGGATTTGAAGGAGGGAAAGGAGGTTGAGGAAGGGCGGGATGTTTGTGAGGAGTGGGTATTAGCCGTGGCGGTATCAAGTGATAGTCGATGGGTTGTGACTGGTGGTGGAGATTGGGAAGTTCCGTACTCTGTGCATGCAGAGCTGAAAGTCTGTGAGGTTGAAACGGGGACTATGAGAAAACTTCAAGGCCACTCACTGAAAATTAACTGCATTGATATCTCCGCGAACAACACGCTGCTGGCGAGCGGGTCAGATGATAGAACAGCGCGGATATGGAACTTGGACACCGGCAAACTCGTGGCTGGTCCATTCAAGAGCAATCATTGGGTGGGCGCAGTTCGATTCTCCACCGACTCAAAAAAACTCGCAGTCAAGTCATGGACGGGGATGCTCGAGGTGTGGGATATCCAATCACAGAAATTGGTAAAGTGGATCGGGGATGAATCTGATGGTGGATTATGCCCAACCGCGCCGATATTCTGGACAAACAACAACAAAAACATCTTGGCCACATTCAGATTCACCGATGACGCTGCCAAGACAATCTACGAGTTTGACGTATCGACGCTCGAAATTGTCGGAACTCCCTTTGAAGGGCACACCATGCATGCCACTGGTCTTGCACTGTCATTTGATGGCACTCTCCTTGTTAGTTCTTCACGCGACGACACCATCAAGCTCTGGGCTTTTGAGTCCCGCCAACTCCTCGCTTCCTTCCATGTTCAGAATCCCTCGAACCTTATCCTCTCACCTGATTCACGTAAACTAGCTTACACGACATTCACCATTGTCCTCCCACCTGTCACGGTCTCGCCCGGAACAGACTATACGACAACCTACAAAGATCACGAGATCTGCATCTGCGATACTCCACCTGACATCCTTGCTCAGGCCCGTGTACGCAATCTCTGCAAACATCTACTTTCCGTATTCTAACATCCCCTTGTAATTACAGAGCATTGCACGCAAAAAGCGAATCCAAAGTGATCTATTAAATGTGCGTGTTTCATCTTTTACTCATCAAGTACTCACCACTCACCATAATTGCAGTCTGATGCAACTCGTCGTCCTACTGCCGGGCGCCGCAGACCGCCAATACATGCCATACCTATGGTGCAGAGACCTCCGCCTACAATACATCCGCGGCAACCGATATTCCTTCGCCTCAGCAAACGTCTTCGCTTCTTTCGCACGAATACACTATGGCCTGGTCGGAATGATCAATCCTGCGATCTCTTAGATGTAGGTCGTGACACTTCTATCTTGGTTTTTTGACAATTGATTCCATAATGGCACCACAGGTCCCTGCTACATTGCCCCTTCCATCCTCTCTCTCAGGTCAGGTCACAACTCAATTCACTCACGTCAGTATTCAATCCAATTTCTTTCATAAGCTCGCAATACATGACTGAATGTGTATCTAGTTTGAAATAGGTTCTCCTCCTCCCCGCTCAAACAGAGTCGCGCAATCCCTACGGCAACATCTTTCTTTCTTCGCGCCCAAACACAGCCTCACACCACCAGTCGTTGAAGTCGCACCCGGCCGAAAAGTCACTGTAATGTAATTTTCTTACTTCTCAATGCCTTTTCTAATTTGTGCCCTACAGCGACTTGTTGCTTTCAAACTACCAGAATACAAGAAAGTAGATGATACCCGACATCCGTCTAGCCAACAGGCTACCGTACCACAGGAAAACGACACATCTGACAGCGATTCACTCCCAGACGTGCATTGGTGCAAGGCGTTCCTCTGCTTTTGTTCCTGTTGGTCGCATGGCAGATTGAGGATGCCTCCTCGATGGCGCTTGGAGCGCGTTGACATACCCCGCCAGGATGGTACGACGAATGGCAGCCGTAGTGGTGTTAACGGTCGCAGTTAAATTTCACCATGTTTATTTTATGGAATATCCTCCGTAACTGACTGTTTCCTTCATGTTCCAATTCGACACCATCTGCAATATTGCCGGATTTTCCAAATTCCACCTGACACAAAATTCTTCTGTTCTTCGTATGATCCTCGTTGACGTTATCCCTCGCAGAATGTTGATCTGGCTCAAGACATTCGGATATCTCACAAATGCTTTCTCGCTTGAATTGACCTCCTCTTTTTCTACTTCCAGTCGCTTGACTTGAGACTTCCAACTTCATTGAATATTCGTGACTCAAACTCGAAGGGACGATACCAAATCGCAACCTCGGCATGATTTGACGCTTGAGCATGCGACTTTTACGTGCATTTGAGCAGGTCAACTGTCTCATTCTTAGGTGGGCCTTTGTGATAACCCTTTTTCCCATGGCACCTCACGTATGGAGTCGGTTCGGCGGAGCTCCTAACGTGAAGAAGCCAAAGACCATCGCGGTACTGAATCGCATATCGAGCTCACAGTTCTAGTGCATCTCCTAGAACGCGTTCACCTCGGCGTCACATTTCTTTTGCGATCATCCCCGAAATCGTAAGCCCAGTAAGCTCAATTCATAGTCACGAGATTCATTCACAAAATATTTACAATTAATGTCAATGTCGCAATGCCAAGCGTGGAAGATGATATGTACGATGCAGGTGGTGTGATATACATGAAACGATAATGATAATGCCAAGTTCTACATGCGACTGTAATGCTAATGCCGATGGTGATGATGCGTGATGTACAGGTAGTACGACGAGATGAAACAATGATAATCAATAAAGATTTCACTAGTTCGTAAACGAATGCTGAGACTTGCATTAATATTGACCGAGTACCCGCATCAGCCTTCAAAAACTCCCCGGACCATATGTCAGTAAAAACTCTTCCAGTCCAGCTGGTATGGAGTTATTCAGATCATTTCCGGAGACTGACTTCCACTGAAGGTCTCCATCGAAGGCGGGAATGGGCGGCTGAGAATTGTCATCTGATAACAGCTTCGGGTCGATCTGCGGTATGTGGTGAGTGGAGAAATCGACAGGTACGGTTGAGGGTTGGAAGGAGTTGGCGGTGGGGATGGATGGCAGAGAATTGTCGTCGGATAGCAGCCTCGGGTCGATCTGCGGTATGTGGAGAGTGGAGAAATCAACAGGGATGGTTGGGGGTTGGAGGGGGAAGGGGAAGGGGAGCCGCGAGGGCTGCTCATCAGCAGAGACAGAATTCTCCGGAAAGAAGAGTTTTTCCCAGGTGAGTTCACCGAACTTGTCCTGGGATTGGGGGATATCGGAGTAACTAGACTCAGCGGGCGAGAGGGCATCACAGGGAACGAGGCCTGCGAAATCGGGAAACACTGGTTTCGAATCCAGCAATTCAGGAATATCTCCCTTGTGCTGAGTGGATGGGTAAGGTGCAGCGGCGGACAGTCGAGCAGCTTTGCCACTGAGATAGCGACGTGCCTTGGGCTGGTAGCCGTGTAGGTTCTTGCGGTGACGCGTCAAGCTTGCTTGATCTTTGGTGGCAAATGGGCACTGAGGGCACCTATGCGAGAGTTCGCCGGTGTGGGTCCTGATGTGCGTCTTCAGGTTGGTCTTTTGGAAGGCCTTGTAAGCGCAGTTAGGGAATGGACATGCGTGCATACTGATCAAGGGTCAGGAACCATCTGGTATATAAAGTACGAGTACTTACAAGGCCTCGTTGTCTTTATAGTGTGTGCGCACGTGTCTGGGAAGATCTGCACTGCGGCATATAGCTTTGTCGCAGATAGGGCAGTTAACAGGTGTCTGCACAGAACGTGTCATGAGTACAAGACGCGTGATGTGAGGTAGACTAGAAACGCACCGGTTTATGTCTTGCAGCAGGCATCTTGTGATAGTATTTGAGTGGAGAGAAGCAGTTATGTATGGTCTGCGGAGGAGGATTGAATCTTTGGAGTGGATGAAAAGCGCGTGCGTTGTGGGATGTCTACACATCCTGCGCGCCTCTTTTATAGCACCAGGTGTGCTATGGACATCGAGTGCGATTGCTTTTCCGTGGCGCGCGTTCTTGCCTTCAAAGGAAAAAAGCGCGAAGCAATCGGGTGCGGTGGTGTGAGCATAAAGGACGAGCCACTCGGTTAGAGGGGAAGGCAAGGGTTTGGTTGCGTCTCGATGCCTTTTATTTTTGCCTTGTTAGGTAATTTCTGGGCACGGAATGAATGGCTCACTGCTAGCGCTCAGGCCTGAAGGCCTCATGAAAGGGAAGGTAGGGCCAAGAGACATATCGTAAAAGGGCCCTACGTCGAGGCACGTCCAAACACACGACACTGAGGAGGTTCACTTCAGTACTGGTCTTTAGGATGGTGTTCGCAGTCGCTGGTCGGAATACTGTCAACGAATTTGGAAGACTCGGGAGGATGAAGTGAGAGTTATTGAACAAGACCAAGTGAGTCACGCGTGCCGGTGCTCAGCATCACGTGAAAGCAACAGTGGAACCTGCTCCATCTGATAAAGCAGTCGACTATCAGGGAATCGGCGTCTGATCGATCTAATCTGTGACTATGAAGGTTAGGAGCGAGTCGGTGAACGTTGGTTGGAATTTGCTGCGTCACCACATCTCCCGGCCTCGTATTTCCTTAGTAGACGCCCAGGACATGAGTCTATTAATACTGTGAGAGGCCTACCGAATATCTCCAGAATCGCGAAGACCATATGTTTGGCAGGGCTCGTGGTGTGAATGGTGATTAAGGATTCCAATACATCACTGCTGAACGTAGGCTAAGGCAAAAGTGATGGCAGATTCGTGAATGAGCATCATCAACTGGCGAGTCTGAAATAGAAACGAGATTGACGCCCGAGCACAGGAACTTGCTGTGAGAGGCCGTGGGTCGATAAAAGAGAGCACATTTGTATGACAGCTGCACTCACGCTGTAGATTCTCTCCCTCACTATCATTGATAGCGTCTCGGTAATATCAATTCTCATTTGAACTTGCAGCGGGGATGAACTGACGATTAGCTCTAGGTGAAATACTCGTTAAGGATCCTAGAAACGAGTATCGACGTCAGGCCTATAGCACATGAGAAGAGCTCGCACAGGTCCTGCAGTCACATTCCAAGAATACATTGCCCGCACTTGACTAATTCACTCATTTGCTCGCGGATACAGCCATGGCTTCTGCATCGACGAAGGTAGCCACTACGAAATCGATTCTAGCACCATCGATGACTTTGAAAGGCCACGGAGATTTTATTCACTCCATATCATATTTTCCCGACGGCCAGCGAATGATCAGCGGATCTGGGGACAAGACCGCTCGGCAATGGGATCTGAAGGAGGGCAAGGAGATTGAGGAAGTGCGGGATGTTTGTGAGAAGTGGGTACAGGCAGTGGCGGTATCAAGTGATAGTCGATGGGTTGTGACTGCTGGTGGAGATTGGCAAGATGCGGGCTCCGCGGAGCTGAAAGTCTGTGAGGTTGAAACGGGGACTACGAAAAAACTTCATGGCCACTCACAGAGAATCACCTGCATTGATATATCTGATGACAACACGCTGCTGGCGAGCGGGTCAGATGATAGAACAGCGCGGATTTGGAACTT
>JRHT02000485.1:0-14293 GCA_011800875.2 Suillus brevipes Sb2 | reverse complement strand
CGTCGTAGGCGTCTTTGGGGTGGTGGACTTCATGGGGATTCCAGTTGCCTTTGAGCCGACTGATGCGGATGACTCTGCAAGAGTATCTGTCAGTTAAAAAGACATGGCAACTGATGAACAAGAAGACATACGGATGTAAATTGATTCACGATCAATGAACCGAAGGGATCTGGCAGAAATTGAGATTCCTGACCTTTGTTTCTTCGATGGAGCGCTCGTTGGTGTAGGAAGATGTTGAAAACTTGGAAGGACTCGCTTTGAAAGAGGGCTAACATCCACAAATGTAGCGCTTCGTACAGGTGTGGAGTTACAAATAACTTGAGGTGAAGGAGGTAGTTTGATGTGAGATGACGCAAATTCAAGAGCTGAGATCCTCGTGTGGTAAAGAGAAAGTGACTTCGGGATATCCTTGCGAAGGTCGGCAACGTCGTTCTCCGTTCGGATTTGATCCTTGATTTGAGAAATGAGTTGGCCATGCAGGCGTTCGCGGAAGACATCGAGTTCCTTTCGAAGGTCAATGACATTACGGTCCGTTTGAATTTGGTCCTTGATTTGACAGGCGAGTTGATCATGCAGACGCCCATGGAAAACGTCAAGCTCTGTGCTGTCCCGCGAGACACGAGAAGTAAGATCGTCGAGAGTCTTCTTGATATCTCTCGAGAGTTTGCGTTCCTCGTAGAGTTGTTTGCCGAGATCGTCAATTTGGTGTTGCTGATTTGCGATGAGGGTAGCGAAATCTCTAGCCTGGAGGGCCATAATCTGTTCATGGCAAAGAGACTGATCTTTGACGGAATCGACATCTTGCTTGACGAGTTCCATTGTAGCACAAAGGTTTGTGATTTCGAGGTCGGTGGTCTGCTCGAGAGTCGCGAACGAGAAGGAGAGAACATCGACAACCTCAGAGATTCGTAGGAATTGATGTGCGAGGAAACCGATTTGACCAATAAGTATGATGAAAAGCTCGACAATACGACACGAGAATGAAGGTGAGAAGGCGTGTGACGTAGTATCATCTTGATTCGTCGTTGATGTTGCGTCGTCTGAGCTAGATAAATCGTCGAGGAGGGTGTGGGGGATATCGGAACCAGGAGAAGATTGTGTGACATCCGAAAGGGTGCATGTTACCGGATTGGCCATACCAGAGAAATTAGCGTGTCGTGCGTCTTGGATAGGTGCAAGAACGAAGACGAAAGGGATTGCCTTGGTATAGTCAATCATAATGACAGCGTGAATCGGCTTGAGGTGAGAATGCGAGGTGATTACACTACGTGGAAAGATGGCGAGGATGGAGGGTGACACACACAGAAGAGGAGTTGCAGATGAGTTGAAGATGAAAGTGCTTGCCTGCGCCTCCTTTATACCCCGGGCCTGCTGATGAGAAACTTGTGTCAAATCGCAAAGAAATGCCAGTCCGACCACAGCGTGTTGGAAACCTTCAAAAGCGGACTGAACATCCAAAACGCTGAGAAGGCTTACTATTGGACGATCAGCAGTTCGATACCGAACACTCGTTTCATACTGCAGTCCGAGAGTAGCGTATCATGGTGAATCTGTGATATTGCAAGACGGTCGACGTATTGGGAATCTAGTCTGAGAACTTTAGACCGATGACGGTCAGTCTTGAAATTGCATTGTTGGTATGTCTAGTTTTGAAACATCACCGTAGACTTCGGCTGCAGAGACATATAAAACCGTCGTGACTCTAACGAATCGCCAGGACTCATACTAAGTACTCATGCAAAATGCAAATCAGCCTTGTAATACAAATTCCCAAACAAACAGATCTCACCTCTTATTTAGCTGCTGGTAACAATCTAGTGCCATACTTGCCACAAGAGTGATCATATAGAATTTCAAGCAGTTTGACCGTTCCCAAGAAAATCAACAGCCGAGTACTTATGTAGTACTACTTCAACTTGAAGTTGCTGAAAGTTGCTTATGACGCCTGTCAATGACTAAGCGCGCGCTCCGCGTACGTGGGAGGTTCTTTCCAAGCTCGTAAATATTCAATATTCAACTCCTTGAGCTCGACGCTCTCAAATTAATTCTCAACCAAGATTGATCAGCAGTAATGGCCGACGCAGGTAGGTTTCCTTTAACTGAGTGCTTTCACCGAGATCTTGCTCACCGCCTTGAATAACAGGATTCTTCAAAGGCACTTCTGCAGACCAGGACCGTCGCTTTTCTGACAAAGAGTTGAAGTTGTTGAAGTCCATGAAATTTCCACCAGAGTTTGATAAAAAGGTATGCCACCTAAGTCAGGCTGGTGCTCTAAATTCAATTTCTATCTCGTTCCTCAGGTGGACCTCAAAAAAGTAAATCTCAACGTCATACGCCCATGGATTGCCAAAAAGGTCACAGAACTCGTCGGCTTAGAAGACGAAGTAGTCGTTGAGTATGCTATGGGTCTCCTCGACGACCCAAATCATACCGTATGCCTTTTTACACGTTCAAGACTTTTCCGTGTTTATTGTATTTTTCTTTTAGACTCCGGACCCAAAGAAAATGCAAATAAATCTGACAGGTTTCCTCACGGCATCGACGCCCTCGTTTATGACTGCTCTCTGGTCTCTACTGCTGGAGGCTCAGGAGCATCCCGCAGGCGTGCCCCAGACGTTCGTGGAGGAGAAGAAAGAAGAAATGCGCAAAGCCCGCGAGGGTGACGTGCGTGCCATAGGTGAGCGAGACAGGAGGGCCCGTCTTGACGAGATAAGAGACCAGGAAAGAGGTGAACGTGCAGGCCGCGGACGCGGAAGGGGCAGAGGCAGAGGCAGAGGCGGATTTGAAGGTGGTGGCCGAGGCAGAGATAACGGTTGGGGTGGACGCGGTGGCGGTGTAAGTCCACTTTGTGCTTCTTTGAGACCGTTTAAGATTTATACGATATAGCGTCCTGGCCGCAGAATATCTCGCAGCCCACCGCCCCATCGCCGGCGCTCACCGTCACCGAGCTCTCCATTTGACGCAAGGAGTTCCCGATCCCCACCTCCTTCCCTCAGACGCTCGCGCTCTCCGAGGCGTTCCAGATCCCGCAGTCCTGTGTACCGCCGAAACTCCCCTTCCCGTAGATCCCGGACGCGCTCACCCCCCCTTCGTCGCCGACGCTCCTTAACTCCTTCTCCTCGCCGCCGCAGACGTTCGCCATCAGTTGACTCTCGTTCTTTGTCACCTCCACCACCAAGGAGACGGAGACGATCTCCCAGTTACTCGCGCTCACCTCCACGGAGATTCGGGCGAGAAAGAAACAGCAGAAGTCCCCCGGCTCAGCGTCGTAAACTATCGCGTTCGCCCTCTCCCGCTTCGAGCCAGTCACGTTCTGCGCCGAGATACGCCCGTCGCAGGAGTCCGAGTCCTCGCAGACGAACCAGCGTCTCCCGCTCGCCTGTCAGACGACGGATTACTCGTGATGAAGCCGGTGATGGCGGTAAGGGAAGGCGTCCTGCGAAGCGTAGTCCTTCGCCCTCGCGTATGGATGTTGATAGACTGAGAATCACCGACGAGCCCCTTCCGCAAAATGCCAGAGGTGAGTTGAAAATCAAGGGTCAAGCGAGGCGAAATAAGTGGGATAATGCAGACAGGGATGACGTATGCTTACCTTCTTGATTACTTGTGCTCAGCCAACGTTAATGATGACTTCTAGGAAGGAGGTCTAGAGCAACATGATCTAGAAAAGCGAGAGAAAGAACTGAAGGAGCGAGCGTTGAGAAATAAAGTTGTCAGGACTCGTAAAGGGAGCAGCGGTGCTGGCGGTTCGGGTTAGAAGAACCCATTCGCTATCCCGACCCAGCGCCACATTGCGGGCAAGTGCCATATCGTATCATTTTCTTTCCGCTGTGTCTGACTTTCAATGTACTCAATTCCTTATACATCTAGTGTTCCATGTCCATTGTGCGCCCCAGCTTGTCCGTATTCTCCGTTAAAATATATCTTGCTGTCCGTGTGAAGTCCGCCCTTTTTCTTGAAGCTCTGTTGTGTATCCCTTCTAACTTATTATTTTTGAGCGCAGAGCAAGTTGGATTCCTTCTGCAGTTTGACTGAATTGGTTGCACTCGTGTATCTCAGTGGCTATCCCGAACTTGTTTCTTTGTGCCCTCGGTCCGTGATCTGAGCGCTAGTACGGGAGGGATCCAATACCATGTATCGGGTAATGCTGTTTCAAGGCAGTTCTCCTAGACAGTATTGTCCTGTTGTCCGTATAGCATAATATTAAAGGAAACGTTCATATTTGCTTATCCATACCAATGTCTATCAGTGGTCATCCCGACTAAGTCACCCACGAAGGGCATGCGTGCAGAATCATGTCCTCCACGATCATGGACAATGATGCATGATGCATCACTGAGCTACGACACCCATTGCTGGGCCCTGGGTCTTGGATTGATGTTTCTTCGCGTTTATTTCACTGCAAGGCGTACAAGATGTCATTAGAGCCATTGGAGATGCGTTACTGGTTAGTTACAACGAATCCGCTGAAGCCAGTTCTAACTAATCCTTCTTTGGTTTCTCGTGCCTTAGTGTAGCCTACGCCAGTCCTTGGCTGGCCAGTAGCAAGGGGACTAGTAAAGATTCTCTGAGTGACAAGCAGATAAAAGGGCTATGCTACAGACAAGATGCAAGATGTCAGATAAACGCGGGGAACAAGTAGAGCAATATAACACGCTAAAATCTACCAGTGACCAACTTCGGCTCCATCAAAACCAATTTCAAGCCAGTGTTCGGCTCCAGGAGTCTCCTCATGGAGATCCTGGAAGCCTACTCGGTCGTACAACTTCTTAGCGGGGTTTGTAGCGCCAACGTATAACACAACTTGCTCGTGCGTCTTCAACAACCTGGTCGAGTAGAAGTTAGTATCGGAGTACAATCTCAGTCGATATTTCTTACTCTCTGCAGACGCGGCGAACCAACCTTATGGCACGTCCTCCACGTTGCCACCTATCTGGCGTGTAGACCTTCGTAATGGCAACAACAGTGTCTGACTGCCGCGTGGCAGCAACAATGCTCGCGATGTCAGGTTCTCCACCTCCCTCTTTAATCTCGTATACCCAGACTTGCCCATTTTCAATCAAGAGCCTAGCCTCTTCAGAAGCCCGTGCGAGGGTGAGAGTGTATGGATCCTACAGATTGTCGTCAAAGAATGCCCGCTCTAAAGGGAGTGGTGCGGCAGACATACCGAAGTACTGGCAAATTCTTGACACAATTGAGAAATCTTATCGGCATCCTGTGGCACAGCAAGACGTAGCTCAATCTCCTCATCCGTTGATTGAGGGCCATGGCGGACCAACGTCTCAGGAGTACATATCGAAAAAAATGCATCGTAGTATGGTGCATCTTTGCGCTTGATCTCTGTGATTTTCTCCCATGCGCTAGCGAAGGCTTTGGAGACTGCTTCAACAGAAAACACAGAAAATACCCTCTGCCTTCTAAAATCAGCCTCGTTCAGAAGTCCCTCGCAGAACGCCTCCATGGGGCCTTGGAGGAGTTCGGGGGTCAATTCGATGGGGGCTATGGGAACAATGAAAAGAGGGTATTTGCCCAATGGTCCCTCTGTGCAGGATAGTATATATCTGATGTTAGAGGTCGCAGGCTCCGAGTAGACAAGCCAAAGCTGCTCGGAACCAGGAAGGAACTCTTGGTGACTGGAAACCTTTTCGGCGTGCGGGAGGATCACATTTGCGCGAGCAGCATTGTCCCTGTCCCGGAGAGCGTCCCATACATCTTCTGAGATGTTGGTGCGATCAAAGCGCCGAACAGCTGAAATCAAGCCTGGCATATCGGGTGTGAGGGCTGGAAGGACTATTGAGTATGAGGAGTAGATTTTCGAGCTTTATATCCATAGCTGCATCCGCCAGACTACGTTGTGAGTTTATCCTAACGTTGAGATATGCAAAGGAGCACAGGGTGGCAAAGTGGGTCAGCCAACGTGACAACGTGTAGGAGAAGTTGGGGATTTAAGATATGATAGAAGTTTTGTGCAGAGAGCGGAATCTCGCCCATGATCATCCTGTGGTGGAAGAAAGTCAAAAGAGGTTTCCCTAGTGGCAGAAAATGGCTCGGCAAACCAGCATTCGGTGAGTGATAATCGCTCCTATATGAGATAAAACATATTTGATGGATGATATCCGAGAATTCCTGTCAGGGGCAGTTTCGAAAACCTCTGGCACGTGTCAATAACGCTCTCCACGTATTCCAACGTACTTACAATCATGCAAGGGAGATATGGGTGTATGTGTCGGGTTCAAGAGAAAACGCTTGTTCGCCTAGTCTTTGTAAAAAAAAAAAATTGTCATATATGCCATAAGAAGTATGATAAACCCATAGCCCGTGTTATGTTTGAGCACCCGTATTCGCACCCAGAGATATCGCAAGAAATATCGAAGGAACGTCGATTGCCGTGAGCGCATTGTAGATCTCGATAAAGACAATCGTGTCTTCATCTCTCATAAGACGTTGCCATGAAACGGTTTCGACATTCATCAAAACCTGAAACGGTGCAGCCTCCCCTCATTGAGTCCCCACAAGTCCGATCCAGTAGCACTGATGTTGGGTTCCATTAATCATGCATGAAGTTTTCAACATCATTTTTTGACGATGGAAGAGTTAGGGAGGCGACAGATGCTAGCTTTGAAACTGGGCAAAATACCGCCCAGAATATTCGGTATGTTCCAATGCGAATTGCGGGGCGGTGGTAACGTGGCAGAAACAGAACAGAGGATACTTGATAGCGTACACACTAGCAGTACGTTTTGATCCAATCGCGTTCCAGTGCGCCGATGTCTTTAAGCGGAACGTCTCCGGGTGCGTGTGGTTCCCAATCCTGTGTACCCTGAGCACGTATGATTAATTCCAGGGTATCTCAGACTCTCCGCCTGCCTCGAATTTGATGATATCGTAGCACATCATCACTGGATCATCAGCTCACCTTCGTGAAAACTTAACCATGAAATTTTAAAGTATATGAGGGACTTACAACAGACCCCATTCATTCTGGTGATACGTTTAATGATTTGATATTTCAAGTTCCCAGCCATTCAATGACGTCTTGTCCAGCACGTAGTAAGAGCCATCTCTGTTCGACTAGCTCAGGCTCGAGGGCTAGGTCTAGTTCTGTTGCGAGAGCGGATGATGATCAAATTGCAGTAGTATTAGTATACTTATGTCGGTTCCCGACTCTACGAAGTAGAAGAGGGTTTTGTCGGACGCAAACGTGCCCTCTTTCTGTAAAAATCTGTGTTGCTTACGTGAAGTTCATGACGTGATATCTGTTGATTACGTCGGCCTGATGATGCTTTCATGTCTCAGAGTGAGTCACGCCGGGCCTACAAAGATTTCTTTTAAATCTTTCAAATCTTTCCAGCTCTTGCTTCTCTCCTTTCCCTTGTGCTGTCGTCAGTGTATACGCTCTCATCCGGTAGAAGAAACCTACGTTTCGGTTTGGGTCAGCGTTGTTACTTTCGATGTTCCCTCCCTGTGCTAACATTCGCCCTCCAGCGTAGGCAGAACCTCTGTGGTCCTGCAGATTTAGCCGTCCGTCATGACGCGCGTCCTTGATGATAACGAATCTTGTTGTACCGAATTTGATGTTGAATCTTCTCTTGATTTTGTTGCTGCACCTGCCTCCCCTCCTTTGCATTCTGACAAAGAGATCGCCGCCTTGGCTGTTAGGAAACGGCATGAGAATCCTTCGTGGTTCCGTCACCCCGAAGTATGCTATCGCGATGGTTTGCAACGTTTGCCCGCTCGGGTCTTGACGTCTAGTGCCAGACGACACGTTCGGAAGAAAGATGATGTGCGCACCAAGTCAGATGCCATTGGCGTCCTTATCGCTGAGTTTATCCGGTGGCGGGCCGAGTTTTCTATTGTATCAGACGATGTATTGTTCGCGCAGTTGAGCCACGTCTCCTTGCCAGACGGTTGTGACATATCGCGATGCACTGTCTTGGCAGCCCACCTCTGTGAGACTTTTGGTGATCAGGTTGCTGATGCCATACGCACTCCTCCCCCCCTTCCAATGGATATTGTCGCTTCGGAATGTTCGTCTTCTGGGGCCATGCCGTGGATGTCTTACCCCATTGAGGATCTGACCCGCGAGCTTCGGAGACTGGATCGGGAAAATGTCTCGTCTTGTATTCGTCGTCAACCTTCGAGTCTTCGTTCTTTGATAGACACTCGGTTGCATAAGAAGTCATGCAACGGTCTTGCAAATGTGTTGCGGCTGCGCGTGTTACAGTTGATTAAGGGTGGTCCAGAGATGGTGGCGGATGTTGTCGTGGCCCTTTTGCCCTTCCTTGATGTTTCTGCCATGAGCAACGGTGAGATTTTGTGTCGGATATTAAACTTCGAGTTCGGTGCCGTCGTTATTGACCAGATCACTCAGCACTTCCGCTCTCCTAATGAGTTGAGGCGTTTACGTGGAAAGTCGCGCCATTCGGCCCTCAAGAGAGAGTCGGTTGTGGTTGCCAACGCTCTACACCAACACCGCGAGCTGGCGTGGCCGTCTGTGGTCCCTCAGGATGTCGTTCTTCGCTGTTTGGCGGAATACCACACTGCATCTCAGTGGTCCGAGCCTCCCACATGCGCCGTTTGTTCTATGCCTGACGCGGACTCTGTGGTCGTTCACATTTCGCATGATCTTGCGGGCTACAATCTGGATCTCCTGCGAATAACGGATCCGTTCATTATTCGCCATTGCATCATTCAGGGAGTGTCGTCGAGTTTCTCTTTCTGTAACGACGCCATCGACGGTCTGATGATGGACAAAGCGGGAGTGCATATTAATGCCTCTACTGGCACGGCCGAGCACTTTAATCTGTGTCGCGATTGTCGATCTTCGTTGTCCAAGTGCAAAATCCCGCGACTGGCCCTCGCAAACAACTTGTATCGTGGATCCTTACCCGAACAGTTTGCTGATCTCACCTGGGTCGAGGAAAAGGTTTGTGCCCTCTATTGTATCACCGCGCATGTCACCCGCTTATTCCAGTCCTCGGATCCAGCATAGCCCAGGGTTTTTCACGGTAATACGTGTGCTCACGAGATGAACACTGTATCGACAGCGTCCGTGCTCCCCCAGACGCCCTCGGATGTAAACGGTTTTCTCAGTGTGGTGTTCATTGGGCCCCAGAAGTTTGACCCGAAGCGAATGGGCACCCTCTTCCGTGTTCGGAGACAAAAGATATGGTCCTTTCTCGTGTGGTTGCGTCATCACAATGATCTTTATGCGAAGATTCCGCTGGATTCCTCTATCGCGTCTTTGTACCCTGACGACGGGCCTATCCCGGGCTTGGCAGAACGTGTCGTAGAGGATCACAAGCTCGATGCCGATTTCGTATTCGACGAAGAGACGGCTGGTTTCGGCGAACACCCTGCGGGTCTGTTCACCAGCGATGCTGCCGATCATTCGAGCGAGCAGACGGTCATGATAGAAAAGATGGGAGTGTCGGATCCTGAGAGCGATGAAGGATCTTCAACTCAGCTGAGGGTGCAGCTGATATAAATGTTGAAGGGAAGAAGATATATGGGTGCGATAAGTTCGTCCCTTAGGGGAAGCGGAGAAAGCGAGTATCCACAGGTGACAACTCTAGGGGGAATGCGCGAGGCGCGCAATAAGGCGAAAGCGCGGGAACAAAGGCGCTATAGGCGCGCGAAGCGCGGGAAAGTCGCGCGTTGAAAAGCGGAACTGGGCAAAAGCGGTATGCGAGCGATAGCGAGACTTAACGAGGCGTAAAGGCGTGGACTGAGATGCGGATGTAACCACTAGAGCTAACTGCTACTAGGGCTTGCGATGTTTTATTCAGAACATAGATAAAAATGCGGTCATTGATAATGGTAAGTGATGGTGGTAAAAGGTGTAAAAGGTAATAATAGAAAGGTAAAAAATGTGTTAAAGTGAAGTGAAAAATGTGTACCAAGTGAAAATAAACATGGTACGATGTTGAAATAAATGATAAATGGAGAAATACACACCTGGGAACTTGGTTGGACATGGGAAAACACAGTGGGAAGTCAGGCGCCCTATAGCGCTTAGGCGCGGGAAAGTTCGCCTAAAGCGCGCACAAGTTGCGGAAGTGTCGCCTATGTCGCGAAAGTGTCGCCTATGTCGCACGCGTCGCGCGAACGTCGCGTTTATCGCGCTAGTGTCGCGTTGCATGCGTGGTATAGTAGACTTGACCTACATTGCAATATAGCCCATTGTGAGGCTACTCAGGATCGAGTCTCTACAGCGATAAGTTGACCGGGCGAAGCTTCGTGGCATCTGCGATTCGCAATCTCCTTCCCAAAGATGTTGCTGGGTTGCGACCCGACCTTGTTATCCACCACAGTGGCCAACCCGTGACGGAGTACAACAACCCTTCTTTTTCCCCGGTCTGTATCCCACTCTTTTTCCTTTTGGCATTGGGGGCTTCGAGATCGAATCACGTCCGACCGCATTGTCATTCAAGAATCAAGCGAAGTACTACCTATCAATTTCTGACCGGTCTTTCCGTTACCATAATAGCTTCATATTTGTCCTGCTGAACATACTGCAGCGCCGACAAGCTCATCTTCAAACATATTTCACTGTGGGTAAAATGAATTTTGATAGCGTTGCTCGCAAACTCACTGCCGTAACTCCAGCAGTACTCGAACGTCTGGCGAATAAACTGGAACGGGAACGGAAGTTGGTCGATCCGTCTCCCGAAGAGTGTAATGCTCTGCATCTTTTGCAGCAGGTAAACACCCTCTCGGCTCGCATCCCTGGCTCCCAGGCTTCGAAAATATTTGTTCGCAACGAGATACGCAGCTACTTTGGGTTCTTCGGCCTTCCCCACGTATTCTTCACCTTTAACCCCAGTCCTGCTCACAGTCCCGTTTTTCAGGTTATGTTTGGCGACAAAACGGTCGATCTCAGCAAGCGTTTCCCCGAGATGCCATGTGGGCGTCAACGAGCGCTCAGACTTGCTCAGGATCCCGTGGCTGCTGCTGACTTTTTTGAGTTCTCTTTCAGGTCGTTGTTCCGCCATCTTTTTGGATGGAATTTCCAGGCCAGACGTTCCACCGAGTCCGGAGGTATCTTGGGTTTTCTTCGCGCTTTCTACGGTACGTCCGAGTTCACGGAACGTGGATCGTTGCACGGACACTTTCTTATCTGGCTTGAAGGTGGTCTAAATCCTTCTGATCTTCACGATCGCTTACGAGATTGTCCTGAGTACCAGCAAAGGTTTTTCGCCTTTTTCGAGGATATTATACATCATCACCTACCTGACACAGATGATGCAATTGATCCCAACTTCGAACCGCGTGTTCAGCGTCCTCCCTGTCCACCTGAGGTCCACTCTCCGCCCGATATAATGCAGGAATGGGAAGCCGTCTGTGAGACTGAGATTAAACGGTGTGGAGAGGTGCTCCAGAGGCATCGATGTCGTCCAGTATGTCACAAGTACGGAAACGACGATCGTTGTCGATTCCTGTTTCCGCATGAGATCGTGGATGCGTCTACGTTTGATCCCGAAACCAATTCTGTAGTGCTTATGTGTCGCGACGCCAACGTTAATTACTTCAATCCATATATTCTCGTGTTTTGTAGGCACAACCACGACATCAAGTGTATATTATCCGGCAGAGGCGCCAAAGCTGCGATGTTTTATATATCCGAGTACATTACCAAGATGGACGTGAAAACGTACGAGGTACTGTCTTTATTGTCTCGGGCTGTCGCTCGTATACCAACTCGTGAGTCAGATGCGTCCCCGACCGAGAGTGCGAGAGTCTTGCTGCATAAATGCCTATCGCAGTTCAATGGTCAACATCAGGTACATGCTCAGCAAGCGGTACGTTACATACAGGGTTTCGGCGATGGTATTTCCTCCCATGACACCACACCGATGCTCTCGTCGTTGTTGATAGCGTACGTGAAAAATCGATACCCTTGGCTGAGGTCAGCCCCCGGGCTTCTCCGCGTCGAATGCGAATCTGAACAGGAGAATGAGGAGCCCGAGCCCGTCCATATGATTCGCTGTGACGATCAAGCATACGCTAGCCTCGTATCACATCATTTCCCTATATGTCTACGCGTTACCACTCCCTTGGTCCAACATGCCTCACTCAGCATAAGCCGCATTCCCGCGCAGTTACCAAACGAGCCCTAACTTACCGAAACGCGTGCCTAGCCCTCCCATGTCCTGTCCATTGCCGTCTAACTCCATTGGTGCATTTTCCTTTGAGTTTCCTTATTGCTAAAATCGCCTATAGTTGATATTACATGTCACCGCGTGCATACCGGTAGGCAATTTACATATGAGTATCCCCGTGCACTTACTATCGCTACTACCTTCGCCTGTATATTCCGGTAATCCACGCAAGTGGTATATATGACTCGTAGTAAATACTGAATACTTACTTCCCCTTTACCTGTGATTCCCGGACCTCAGCAGCGGTAGTTTCACTTAGTAGTCTTTCCTTGCGAATATCAGTCCATTTGATTTCCATTCCTTGACCGACAGTACTTGACCACTCTAAGCACCTCGCGTCTCTTAGACTTACTGGTTTCCCGGACCGCTACTGGATTTACCGCTTTACCGCAGTATCTTACCTTTGCGTTTCTTTGACCTTTGCTCAGGCGACTCGCCCTTCCTAGTATACCTCGGTTTGGACTTACAAACGTCCCCTAGTACAAGTTACCGCAGTTTTACCGCAGTTGCCGCGGCATTGGACTTAGACGTTTCTTCCTCTATCTACGGTTACAGCTAACTTACCGACGGTGTTCTTTCGGTTTCGGCTTATCCTTCTTAGGACTCAACAGACTCCCTTCACACACTACGACGAAGGATTAGCTTCAATAGCAGTTCCCTAGGGTCGACGCTATACTCGTGCCCTATAGGATCTTAGTTTGTCCTTTACCGGCTGACTATTATCACTTCGTTTCATCGCATTGCAACGGACAATCAGGGTGTGCTTCTCGAGGCGAATCAGGTGCATCATTACATCCACCGCGCCGACACTCTATCGCATATGAACTTTTATGAGTTCTGTCGTTGTGTGCGCCTGGAGAGCATTAGTAAGAATGCGAAGATCAAGAACACGTACGAGACACGACTTGGTGTCCTCCGCAGGCATCGACTGTTGAGTGGACATCCCTATTGCGAGACACACGTGTTGGTCGAACACACGAATCTTGAACGGGGTGACGGCGGAATTGAGCGTTGAAGAAGAGGAATCTGAACCGTGGGGAAAACACAGGGGGATGATGGAACAGTAAGTCCTGAATGCGAGTGATAGTCTCGACCCAAGGACAGCTACTGAGCTAAGGGAAATCCTCTCTGAACGAGGGAACCACAAGGACTAGTAGGGAGTAGAATGACAAGCGCGCGAAGCGCGATATAGAGCGGAGCGCGGGAAGCGGTCGCGCGCGAAATACGCGCGAGAGCGAGAGCGGAAGACGCGGCGTGCGCGATGCGGAAGCGCGCGCTAAGGTATGGGATAGAGAAGTCGCGCGAAGTGCGACTTGGATAGCTTTGTTTATGAAGTAGAATCACACTAGTAGAACTAGTGATGTTCAAGTGGAAGCGGCGCGGCGCTCGATGGTGCGAGGAAAATAGATTTTAAGTCTATAGCTGTCTACTACACAGAGGCAGTAGCTGGGAGGGAAAAGCGATCCAGAACATCTACATGAAGTCCAGAATATATGTAAACTACAAGCGTCGCTAGACGCGCAGGTCCGAAGTTGCGAGCCGAGTAAGCTAAATATAAGTGAGCATACATGTAATAAGGGTTTTCGGTACCGCGCGCAGCGCGACGGCGTGAGTATGAGCTCGGAGATATGTCAGATAAAAGGAAATATCATGAGAACGCACCAATGAACGCCAGCGGACATGGGATGGACAGGAAGTGGGTCATAGAGCGAGACGCGCGGCGGACGCGCGCGCGCTGAGTCTGTGAAAAATAAAATGAAGGTGCGCGGAGGCACAAGACTTGTCCTAAGGATAAGAGCTGGATGTTGATTAGGAAGTGAGAGAAGCTGGTAATGCACGCTCAGTGAGACGCGAGTCTCTACAACACCTAGGGACTTTAAATTATGACTGTCCCCAGTCATCGCGTTCGCGCGCGCGCGTTGGGACTTAGTGGAATTTTCGATGAAGGCGATCACGTGACATGTGGATGTTTCGGCCCAAATTGCCGGCCTTGTGGATTTGAAACATCGGAGTTTAGCGATCTTGTGCTGACATAATTGTGGACTTAGTGCATATAAGGCGCTAATTGTTCGCGTTGTGGTTCTTCATTTCTTTCGCCCATCCGCGACTACACTTTCCTGAAACATGGAAAG
>JRHT02000482.1:0-14504 GCA_011800875.2 Suillus brevipes Sb2 | reverse complement strand
GAGTCAAAATTAATAGACACCTCTGAGTCATTGAAAGCCAAGACGTACCCCAACAAGTAAGGTTCCAGATTTCCCTTCTGGTTTCAAATGATGAATTGCGGCTCGAATTGTGACTGTTTGGACACGTGTAGATGATGCTGCAAGAATCATCTTGCTACGATGCTCGTTGTAGAGTCGATGGTTGGAGCTGTAGCCACCTGCATCAGTCGGTCGAAGTAGTGTATTAACTGTCGGACATGTCAGACAAGGAACCAATGAGGTCATTTAAAATACAGTACTCACAGGAGACTGGAGTGGGTGGTGGAAGCATTTTCCCAGCGCCAACAGCAGTAGTCACGCTGGAGCTGAAGCGCTGGCTCGGGAAAAAATTGTTCTGTAGCCGCAATGAAGACAGTGAGCACCAATACATAGTATAACTGTATGGACACAATAGATACTACTTACCACCACGCTGTGCTGCAGATGTAGCTTTTACAAGCGCATGCCTTGATGCTCCCATTCCACTTGTAAGGTCTGACTAGTAGGTAAGCGCTGTATACTAAATTGTAGGATTGAATAAAAACTTGCCATTGCCTGTGCTGGTTGGCATTAACTCAGCAGCTAGCATAGTGCTTGGCACAACCAGGACAGCATAGACGACCTGAGCCATCCTTGCCACGAACATATTCAAAAGCCACTGACATGTCAAATTTGACATTACAGCGTTGACATGTCCTAGGACCATATTGGTTGATTGGCGAGAAGTCGGCCATCTTAAGACCAGCTTGTATAATAGATGCAGAGTTGAAGCGAGAGGACAATTGTAATCCTCTGGCTCTACTATATTATTTGAATGCATGCATAGATCAACCAGTGCACTGTTAGCGGAATGCAATATTCTGTGCAAGTGCACGTCAAATCTCATCAATCAGCGATCATGACCTCCGTCTGTTCCGGAGTTCCTTGCGGGCAAATCACATTACGACTTGCAATTGAAGTTGATTCTATACATAGACACTCACAGTTATCAGTTACATGCAACGTATACATTATGAAGACTCGTCAGACTCGTCAGACTCGTCAGTCCAGTCAAACTCATAGAGATCAGACTCTGCATCATCTGACCCATCAGCATTCGAGTCGTTCTCCCCACGAGGTCCACTACCTTCAACAAACGGTGGAAAATCTATAACAGGTAAGTCCTCGCTTCCGATCAATTTATCCCCGTCACAAGGAAGTGATGGTTGCGCGGCAAGAATCTCGCGAATCTGCATATTCTCTTCAATCAATCTGAAACACATGAGGAGATCCACATATATGTTCCAGACATTGTCCCGAGCCACTGGCGGTGCACCAAGTTCGTCCATGAGTATAGAGGCTTGATCAAAAAATTCATGGGGAACCAAAAGAAAGACCGGGTGATCAGGAACAGCATATGTCTGCCGCACTTCGTTAAGCGAAGATTGATCAACTTTCACCTAGTAGCAAAATCATTTTTATTCATCGATTTTGTACATTGACAAGATCCGCAACAGGCATTACTCACAGAGAAGTCACGAGAGTCAAAGTCGTGCACTAGTAGGTGCAGGAGCCTGAGGTGCCAAGGGTGGCTGTAGTGGCATGACATTGGGAGGAGGATAGTATGGGTACTGATACAGAAAGTATGCTGAATGGTAATATGGTGCGGGAGGAGGTAGTCCAGGCAGCCGGGGAAGCATTGGGACGTGGTCCGAGTCTTCGGACATGATACCGTATGTAGTTGCACCAGGAGTGCCGCAGTTCGAAGAAAACGACAAATCTCATTATTCTTGAAAGCTGCTGTAAGGATTAACTAGATTGTAGTCCGCGTGGCTATGCATATATCTATATACGAGCAGAGACCATCGAACAGTATAAACCAGCATGACGTCTACTGAAAAGCATCAGGTCGAGCTTTTTCAAGTGCCTTGCAAAAGGCGATAAAGATTTCCAACAAGTTGACGTACTTCCCCTGCTGCTTGTCTTCCACCTGCACCCACTCGATGAATTCTTCCTTGTTCTCCCAAATTCTTCGTTCTCCTAAATGGTGTTTGCCAGCCAATTTTTCAGCGTATCCGACCTTCCATAAAGCAAATACAGTCTTGAAGATGAAGCCGCTGAAAGGGCATTTATCTTCACGGGAGTAACCAACTTCAGCATGACAGGAAGGCGCCTCGTCGTTGTGGCTATTGCTTTGCGGAAGGGCGCATTTGAAACAATAGGAGTAGGGCTGGAAGGTGAAGCACCTCCTAAATTTGCTGTAAAATACGGTATCCGAAGCTTGCTTCTTGTAACCGCATTGTGAATCATGCTCTGGATGGAACTTGTTGGGAGGCGAGGCGCAGGCAAAGTGATATGGGCAGCAGCCCTTCAACTTTCTCATGTACCGGTCCAGAAGCGAAGTGCTTTGCAACCTCTTTTCGAGTGCTTCCCGTACTCTGTTGCCCCTGTCCATCCATGGTGGCTGGGTCTCCTGTGCCTTTGCTGGCCTGGATGCGGTAGAGAGCGACGCAAGAGGGGCCGACGCCGTGGGGGGCTTCGACACACCGGAAAGTGATGATCTGCCAGGGGGCATCTTACTGAATGTCTTCGATGCAGTAGACGCAAGAGGGGCCGACGCTGTGGGGGGCTTCGACAATCCAGAAAGTGATGATCTTCCAGGGGCCATCTTCCTGGCTGTCTTGGATGCAGTAGATACAAGAGGGGCAGATGTGGTGGGGCGCTTTGAAGACTCGGAAAGTGACCTGTTGTGGTTGGCCCTCTTGGACGTGGAAGACGGCGGTAACGATGGTTGAGAGGACTTGGAGCGAGAGGTCAGCGATTCCTCACAGGTATGTAACAAAGGGTATCACCAGGAATTTAGCTGCACGATCTTTGCGTGGCATATTCTTGGCAGATAGACGACGTAGTGTATGCGAGGCCTCTAAAGTATCCATTGCTCTGGTCATGTCTGGCGTGATCTCTGGTAGTTCTGCAAAAAGGTCTTCTTCTACATCTTGCAAGGGTCCAAGACCTGTAGCTTTAAGGGCGGGCGATGCAGGGGAAGAATTGTGACCTGTGGGGCGGCTGGGTGTTGATGTTTGAGACGAGTTGGGAACTAGAACGTTCTCTATTGGTGTTGCAGCAGAGTCATGAAAAGGACCTTACCTCTGGATTCTGCGAAACGCTGTTGGTCATCAAAGGCGTCACTCATCAAATCACTGCCTTCTTCCTCCAGGACTAGAATGTCTCCTGTGGTTGTTGTAGGATATGGTGGGATGAGCTGGAGACAAGGACATTACCTTCTGTCTCCACAGGAGATCTAGATGAATCCTTGATTGCTTTCGCTACAAATAGCTGCATGTGGCTTGTAGGGTCACAGATGTCACATTGCATGACATGGGGTCTGTCTCTGCAACGGTATGCAAACCGTTCACCATCCATGTACTTGATTGAGGTGTACCTGCGGCAGGTGTGAAGAAAAAGCACATCATCCAGACCTTTTGAGCAGTCATAGTCTTCATCGCTCTCGAAGGCTGAGAGTGTAGTTTTTCGTGTCAGATAAAAGGTGTGAGACTCCTTTCCATCCCTTCCTGCGCGGCCCGACATCTGATTGACCACCAAGAGACCATACTCAACTTCGCTGATAACCACATATCTCACCGAGCTTCGATCCATACCCTGGGCAAAGGCGGTAGTACACGCCATAATCTGTGTCTTTCCACGGTCCCATTTCTCCAAATTCGCAGCCTTCGTGTTTCCTGCAGTCGGCAGCTCGCTGTGAAACACCGCACATCCCATTTCAATGCTGAATGCATCTGCCTCTTTGTTTTTGCTGAAAAAAACGAGCATGCGATCTGATTTGCTCATCATAGATTTGAGGGCAAGCACAATATGTTGCAGAGATGAATCAAAAGCCTGCGGGAGTACGTTCAAGACATGAAATCCTATCTCCGGACGGTCTGTGCAGGAGCGGACTTGAATGACGTTGTCGGGTTCCAGAGCAAAGTGTTCAAGAAAAGCAGCGGTGTTGGACGGGGGGTTTGTTCCAGAGAGGAAGGACAATGGAATCCGCAATTTCGACAAGTGATGAGCAAGCCGCCTCCAAGGATCTTTGCGTTCTGGATGACATACAAGGAAGTCGTGGTTCTCATCAATGAAAATATGTTGAAACCTTTTCTCGTGTATGTGCATCAGCCTGTATAAGAAACACGTATGAGACAATGGACGGCGTTTTGACATGAACACCCACTCCATGAATGCCTTAGAAGAACAACTTTCCACTTGGATGAACAGAATCTGGACGTCTTCCGGAACATTCTTGTCTTTAGTGAAGTTGTGGGCCCTCAGCCCTGCAGATAGACATCTTTCAACTTGCTCCTCGAGAAGGGCTACGAATGGGCATATTACAATGCATCGCCGATCAGGACATATGATGGGGGCGATCATCCACAGGGCGCTTTTCCCCCCACCAGTCCTGAGAGTAACCATAGCGTCGCTTCGGGCGGACATTACCATTACAATCGCATTCAACTGCTCAGGAGACTTTTCCTTTGCAGCTGGGTCCTTTAACAGCTGCTTGAATGCAGCACGCGTCTTTTGTGTCCATAAATGGACATCCTCTGGCAACAAGTGCTGGCGCATGTCACCTTTGTCCACATCCGCATCTTGCAAGGGCGGTTTATCATCAACGTTGTCAACAACCGCATCCCTGTCAACAGCGGAGTCACTATCAAGCATGACGCCATCGTCAAACATGATGTCCTCTTCCTCTTGTTCCAAGGAAGCTAATACTCTGGATTCATCCTCGTCCTGGTCACTGAGAAGAAGGTCTTCATCTCCTACGAATGGAGGGGTGGTTGGGGCAATATGAGGGGTCAGCTCCGTTTTGCCCATGGAAACATCCTCTCCACCTTCATGAGATTTTTCCAGCCGAATGCGCTTTACAGGCTGGAAGCTATCACCACAGTCTGACTGTATTTTAGAGCCAGTGTTACGGGGTCGTTTCCCGCGGGCTGTAAGGGCATATCCTGACTGTTCTATGTGCTGGCACTCATCCTCATCACTGCTCTCGTCCAGGTCAACCAATCTTTGGCCTTCCACCACCCTGTCAAAATGAGGACGGTGCTGCTTGGGTATCAGAGGCACCTCTTAGCAGAACGATCAGCACATGCCTGGCGTGGAGATCTAGATACATACCGTGAAATCCCTCTGTGGCGGTTCTACCTACACGTTCAGCTGCCTGGGGAATATTGGGGGAAGGGGCGATATTCGGGATGATGGGGAAAGCTCCTGTACCAGAACTCTGAAGTGCGTTGACAATCTGAGGCACAACACTGTGTGTAAGTATATCCGTCAGAAGTCCTGGGAGTTTTTCCTGTAGAAAAGCGTTGACCAGCTTGCTTGATATAGTGGAAACCGCGTCAATTACGGATGGGTGGTGAAGCAAAGTTGATTCAAGACCGTTCTGGACGTAATCAGCACTCTTCTCCTGCTCGAGAGGTGCAGCAGCTGGCGGCACTTGATGACATCCAGCATTAGACTACAGTTTCCCTGCAAGAAAAGGTAGAGAGCCTAGACTAACCTGGAATTACTAGCTGGGCGGCGTTCCCCTGGTTAAGAGGCACGAGCGCTGGCAAGAGGCACACAAAGTTAACTCAATGGAGCCAAACGTCGAAAAACACATACCATGAGCACTCCCTGTGGGGCGGTCATGAGAGGTGACGGCGGTGGATGTTCCTTGAGGAAGCAATTGGTTTAGTGAAGGATGCTGATGCAGTCTGTGCAAAAAGCTTACCGTTATGAGGTGCAGGGTCCACCTCTTCCTGAGGGGAGGAGGGAGCCTGTGCGTCTGCAAAGAAATGATGATGTCTTGAACGGGACGTGAGGGCAGATACACAGAGATGGACTCACGAATCGAGGAGTCAGCGTGCTTCTTAAACGACGACCTCGTTGTATAAACGCATGTACAATCAGGAACTGGACATCTGACGTGTTTACCCTCCCACACCACGTTGTACAAGACTCCCCCTATCGTGACAGGACCAGGTGCAGTGTGATATTCATAGCGGTGCTTGCTCGCTTGATTGCTGTCCCGGAGACTGGCATCGCAGTTCTCATAGCTGCATGAGAGCGGGTAGTTCATGGGGACGGACGTGTCTGGGCTGGCGGAAAGGTGGTGGGATTGGTAGGCAGATTAAATAGCGGAAGGAGACTGGAAAATCGACCCTGTCCGACATTACAGATCTAAGCTAGTGCAATCTAAAATTTCGGTCAATATTTTGGAATGTGGCTGTAATGGATAAAAATAAATACTACTATGGCTCACGGTGGAATCGTCACCCCCAGAAGTCGTCACGGCCTAAATATCTCACTCAATTTTTGCTTGAGTCCATGTTTCTTTCATGCACCTGTCATTGCGAGGTTGAACGATCAATTTTTGTTAAGAAATGGTGAAGTTCATTGAAAGCCGTCAAAGTCACACTGGCGACAGCCAGCCGAGTGCTGCCGTAGCGGAGTTCTAAACAAATACTGTGACGACTTGTCAGACCGCAAATTTCTAGGCATTGCCGAGCGGATTCTAAATACGGCAGCAGTAACCTGCTGTGACAAAAGTGTGACCTGACGACTTTTGGGGGTGACGATTCCACCGTGAGCCATAGCATACAGCCTGATTAGCGAACTTCTCAGCCAATTTTGAATTATGAGGCGGCGATCTGGTAATCAGAAATGAAAGGCTCCGAATCGCTAAACCGAAGGACGGGCTCTTTTATATCCGAAGCTGATAGTATCACAACCCGCGAGGATTCTTGGGATCGGTTACAAGGCCATTCATGGCTGGTAGGCAAGCTTGACATGGTCGGAAGGGTGAATGGCACTCAAGAGGCGGAAGATGTGGAACCGAGATTTGCCTCGGCTGTTGCCAGATGTCGTTTAGCGCTTCCTTGGCCCATAGAAACTGCAGTGGTTCCGAGCTCTGTGTATTCTATGCTGAAAAAGGAAGAAAATCAGAGCTTGGCCGCATCGCGGTTCACCCACAATTCTATCTTGGTGACTCCGATTGATCTCTTCACCTCGCTCAAACTAACCTCGTCTTCCACGCTTAATGAGCCAACAGCATCGCGCACGCGAAATGTATTGACCTTCAACAAACTACGTTAGAGTTTGGCATTCCGCCCTTCATCATCGCACGACGTTCGGATAGTCCCCGCTACATACATATACCTACGTCGTAGACCATCTTTTCTTTGTTGTCTCCCGCCATGTCGGTAGTAGACATACAATGCAGTGTCGTTCTCCAGCGTCAATAGAATATGAGACAAGTTCTGACACGCATATGGAGCATATAGCTTCCCTATACCACAAGCTCGAGACTTCGCTCACAACTCGACTCCCGCGCGCTTGTCCTCGTCTAGTTTAGACGCGCGACCTGCGTCGTATTTCGGACGACTCGGGCATCTTTTTCGGACCTATTCCTTGAGGTTCCCTCATCTTGCTGTGCGCGTGCACATCTCTGGTCTTTCACACCTACCTCATCGTGTCCACCATCATCCGCGTCTGAGTCACTACTATTCAACATAATCCAAGATAAATGTGTGTTATCAGAAAGGACGCTAGCTCACCCAATTAGACTGGCACAACGGTGTTCAAACACAAGTAATATATAGGAAGTTTGCCCTGCGGGACTTGCCAGTTGCTGCAGCACGGAGACTGCTTCATCATTCTAGGCGCGACGTTAATAGCAACTGCATCAAATTCACGGATTTTTGGACACAGGATTTTATCGTCTGAGCATGCAATCCATGGCACAGCTCAAAATAATACACTTCACTTTCAAAGGCCGTGGTTTCTTCTGAGCTGTTTTGAGTCTGCCTCCATCAAGACCAATCACCTGCGCATCAATGAGCTCCCTGGTGATAATGCCATATTCGCATACCACCATAAAGACTCTCACCGTCCATTGACAAGGACCAAATTCCTGCAACGCTTGACATGCGCAACGACAGCTGCCGGGCGTCAATCAGTACTCGGCCACGGAATTCGGATTGAATCAACTCTCGAATACCTGCTTCGAAACATCCCCTTCGACGTTGTTAAAGCGAAAGGCCGTTAGTTTAGTGATGCCTTCTTTGCCTACTTCCCATTGTACCATTGATGCGCAAAGGCAAGGCAATCAACCGATCATTTGATTGTTCTTTGTCAATACAAATAAACAAACGACCTTTGCAATTTGTCTGCAATACATCGTTTGATATACTGTTGACCATATGACAGTCAGTATTCCCCTCGAGATTGTCATAAAAGTCTTCACACTTGCCACTCGCAACAGAGGGAATGCGGCCTCCTGGATTCGTTATTCTAGAAGGACATATACCTGGTGAGCATTTGACACAAATACATTGCATGTCGACTGATCGTACAACGACAGGTTTGAAAGATTACTTTATGAAAAAGTCGTGCTGCATGATGAAGAACAGGCGTCCTTATTCCTACAATGCTACCAACTCAGGAAAATGTGCAGTGAATTTGTCCCCCAGACATCAACCAAAGCCTTGTATCTTAATTGTGGTATCCGGCGCACCACTATGATTAAGATCCTGTCCATTTGCAGAGGCATTGAGAACCTTTCTCTATCATCAGAGGATGATGACGGCTTTCATGGCCTCACATCTTTATTCCATGCACTGGATACACTCCCCCTGACAGCGCTCTGTCTGAACTTCGGAGTTACCCTAACCAACTTTTCCATGGTTAACGTCAATATATTCGCTAGACTAACGCATCTTGAGATTGGCGATGCGGACATGCTTCGACATGTGGACATGGAGGTTTTCCCTATGTTGACTCACCTTGCACTGTGGCCTCTCTTCTACAACCCAGGAGTGAATGTGCCGGGTTTGGTCAAGCGGCTTCTCAGACATGCGACTCTGCAAGTTCTTCTATTCCGCGTCGAACGTCACCGCGAATGTGCAAGGTTCCTGGAACGTCATGCACTATACGATCCTCGCATTGTCATAGCAGCGTCAGAAATTTGTGCATGGGATGATTTCGGACGTGGCGCTATGTTGCATTGGGAGCTAGCCGAGGAAAGGGCCAAACTGCCTGGCCCTAACCACAGTCAGTCCTTCCAGTCGACAGTGATGCGGCAAAATGAACTGATTAACTGCACAGGACAACATCGCTGCTTCTCAACTAGCACTCTTATCAACCGATTTAGGGACTACGTGGATCTTGATAGGATCTCTGAACGGGATGTGGACCGTCAGATGGTTCGGTGTATTTTGGCTGGGAATGCAGAAGATGGAGCAGTGGGATCTTCTTATCTCTGCGATGATACCTCTGACGATACAATAGATTAGCGGGAGCTGGAGTAAGCCCCCCGAGTATAGTGCTATGTCCAACGGAGGGTCTACAACACCAAGGGACAATAAAAGGATTTTTTTTAAAAGAAAAGAAAAGTCACGCACCAATAGGGGAGAGGTTTCATGCTTCCAGTCCATCATAACAGCACTAGCGCCAATCTCCTGCTTGGCTAGCTTTACAAAGAGCACATTCTATGAATGCGGCAGATTCAGCGGACTGTATTCGCACAAAGTGCCTATCAGTTATATTTACGCAAATTGTACAACGCTACCAGATGTCTCACTCTGAAGAAGAGCGGGACTAGGGAACCAGAGTGGCGGGACCTGTGATTTGGAGGTCGAAAGGTGGTGGGGAGGAAGAAGGTTGGGGCACTGGAAATTCAGCCCCAACAATTTATGCTGCTTTATAGCTAATGGCATAATGGACTTTGCAAGGTAAAGGCTGCGCCGCTCGGTGATGCAAAGTTTGTGTTTGCGATACGGAATTTGTGCTCAGCGATACATTGTTCTATATGGTTTACTGATGCAAGGTACTATCATCCCCTGTAATATGTCCACGGTTGCTAATATGCAAAAAGTTCATAGCACTTCAACATCGTGCTTGACTGACATCAAAAAAATTCAAGCATACACAGAGTACCTATAAGTGATGTTTTGTACAAGTAGAATAAAAGATTTTGGAATATTGCAGCAGCGAGAGACGAAATAGTGGTGTTTTGAAACCTTCGCCCAATACAAATCATCCAGATCCCAAAGATCCTGCAAATTATTGTAAAAATTTACTTAGAGCACAATGAACGCCTTCTAGGTAGGGATGTCAGAAAACCAATTCGATAAAGGTTACTCTCTTGCGCTGAGGTCCTACAGCGGTAGAATCAACGACAAGTACAACAGCGTGACACAGGACAGGGGAGATGTGTGAGTAATTCAAACTCCTCCTCCGCGACTGTGCCGCTACTGTGCCAAGGTGTGACAGGACCCAAGTTTTATCGGGTTTGCTCTGACATCACACCACATCATCCTAAAAATCGGTAAAAATCAGATCCATGTAGAGGAGATACGAATCTATGACGGAGCAATTTGCGAAAGAAAATGTGATGTTGCTGAGGAGCTATAAAAATTTTGCCAAAAATTTTGCATGTTATAGGGAATGATAGTATAATCGAACTGCGAAAATATGAGAAACGGGCACACACAACATGGTACAAATGAGGTAAATCAACGCAACATGTCTGGTAGGGTCCAGTTCTCATTGGAAGCTAGCTGCAATGTGTCCATACATCAGTTATAAGACGGTTCCACGGGGAACTGGGGGAAAAATTGTGCCACGGTGAAGTCACCAGTCACCCTTGCGCCACATCGTAGTGCCTGGCGAGGCCCAGCGGGAGATTTGCAAGGGAGTGAGGGTATCCAAGTCAAACTAGGAGTTTTGCTTTTCACCAAGCATGGCGTCGACTGCTAAACAAACCATAAAAGGTACTCTGTAGCTCCCTGCCTCCTACAAGGTGGGGTCTCTGTTTGGCAGTTGGGCAGTGCAAAGCACCACTTCCGTTTTCTCCGCTAGACCATACAGCCTGGACGCCTTTCCTGTATAAGGGATGTTTTCTTCCCCCGCGCAGTATCTCCAGAATACTCCAGTGTACCATCTCCCATTACAGGCGATGTCTGCGAGGTGGTCGGACGCAGAACATGAGTGCAACATGAACTGCTGAGATTGAACCAAACCAAATATTACCAAATAGTAGTGAGTTCAAGCAGTGTCTATTAGCTATTACTCCAAACATGAAAATTTAATCTAAGATTGACTATTCGATAGCGTGACATCAGAAGTACAACATCTGCTAGTTTATTTGTTTTTCACTTGAAGCACTGAGCCCAGCGGAGAGTTTTATAAATGGCGTAGCTCATGCTACAATTGACCCTGCATTCCACCCTACGCAAGGCTTGTCTAATGATCTGCGTCGTATGATCGAGCACCACAAAGCCTCGCAAAGGGTCAGCGGATATTTATGGCTGTGGTTCGTGAAAGACATGTTTGAAACTACGATAAAGGAGGAGCTTGAAGGATACGTTAAACAACGGACTTGTGTGATATGTACGTCACGGTGATGGTCAATAGGAATGAGATTCCACATATGATTCTGAACCAATTGCATCGCGAACCATGTAATTGAAACTAGCCTGCTTACTGAAGCTGCCGCGCATCATCGGAACTATACGGGCAGCCCTCATCACGGTCAAACGAATCAATGACACCTACACTTTGTTTGTCCCTGATTCGAGGTGGTTGTTGATCTTGCTCCATATGTTCGGAAATCAAACATTAGGGGGCATGGCAAAAATGATGCGAGCGATAGCTTCGGCATCCGCTGCTGGAGAGTCGCGTACGCCAAAAGTTATCAGGGAGGACTCAATGTTAGGATCAATGTCGATCTTTACCACATCTAGTTCTACATTCAAGGCACGCAACTGGGGACATCGACGGAGGGCTGCGAATAATCCGCGGAAGGGAACTCTTGTTGATAGATGACGTATGTCGTACAATGACAAAGTGTGGAGCTGTGGGCAACCTGAGACGACTTCCAAAAGAAGGCCGTTGTCAAGGTTGATGGAGCAATAAATAGAAAGCCGGAGGGATCGCAGCTGCGTGAAATAAAGAAGCTCCCTGACCACTGAAAATGAGCTGCCTGCGTGCTCCTCGACTTCAGGGTCATCGTCGGAAATGGCAATTTTTTCAAGGAGATGGCATGCTTTACACGGTGGCAGTACTTGCTCGTAAAAGTGGCCGTAGTTCTGCCCCAGGTAAAACGTGGGTGACAAACTCGAATTCTTTAAGTGAGGGAAACTCTGCACGTTGCATGACCGTGATGGTGTCTGCAGTTGGTGCATAACAGAAACGAAGAGTCGTAACGTTGAGGAAAGTTGCAAGACTGAGATTGTGTGTGTCCAATTTGGACAGGGGACTCGAAAAGCTTTCTTATGTATTGACAAATCGAGAAGGGTAGGGACGGTGGAGAGGTGCATCCATGCTGCTGAGTCCAGCTGTGGACATTGCAGACGTCTCTGCGCCTTGCATGAACGGACGGTTTCAGACAGATGCGGAGCTCGTGCCGCGGTCCCCATTGCCACGATGTCTAAGTCCTCCAGAGCAGCACAACGGGTCTCGATAGAATTCTGAACCAGTTCTGGTTGAACGATTGCAATATAGCAATTACGCAGTGTAGGGGGCAGGAAGAAGTGTAAGTATCTTGTGAAAATAACCACCCGGGACAACAAACGCAGGTTTGGGAACAACGCATGTGTCGATACGTCAGCGTGGCACATGCAGACGTAATATGTTTGCACCAAAAACATAACCAAATAGTTCAACGATGTAGTACTATAGTTGTCTTGACTGTTATTGCAACCGCGGAATTGCTTTTCTTTGCAGCTGTTATGGACGTCAGTCTTGATTTGCCTTGGGCCTTAGATCAGGAGGCACGGTGTTTTTTTATCTGATTCAAATATTTACTTCTAACCTCACTTCAGGCCCGCGCTGGTGTCCAGCCGCCCGTGGATGTTATAACCGTCCAACTATGCACCGAGGAGGACATAACCCCACTCATCAGCAGGGCTTTAGACGATGAGGAAATTCAGATCGACGATCCTTTAAGAGGGTGGGAAGGAGGGCAAGTCATTTCTGTTCCTGTCAATGGAGAGCTTGCAGGTGTGTCAGACGAGCATGACATGCAGGACAGGCGCATTCAGGACCACTTGGATGACGTTGACGCTACAAACGTGGATCAAGCAAACCCACAGATAAAGACTAGCAGTCATAAACAGAAAGGGAAGCGAGCGCGTTGTCGCCGTAAGAAGCTTGCTCAGGATGCAAGCATGTGTCAGACCAAGGCAAAGCTCGCCAAAAAACATCTTGCAACATCGACATCGATTGCCACCACTCTCTCTGTAGACCAGTTACATATCGCCCAAGGAGCATATGTTGGGAAGCGCGTTCAAGATTACAGTGAGGTTCAAGAGCTTGATAGCCTGCTCCAACAAGGATTTAAACTGGTGAGATGGGATGGACGGTAGGTTATGTTTGTGCATTCAAAAACAAGAACGCTTATGGAGGGATGTGGCAGCACGCCCCACGTTTTGTTGGACAATCATAAACGCATCGTCGGCGTTTTGGCAGGGAGGCCTAAAGATGACTCCTGGCGAGATACTACGAGAGCAGCCTGTGACGCAATGGAGCAGGCAAGAGGTCAGTGCATCTTCAGAGACACTGACGTGGAACACCGGCGAGGCTCCTATCCATGCCTTGCAGTTGGAGTCTCGTATGGCGGCGGCCAACAGGTGATTCTGGTCACCCATTTGCATTTTAAGCATCGTTTGCTGAAGCAATGCAGATCCCAGGAAATCTTTTACATTCCAAGAGAAATCAAACGGCCGTCCAATCCCTCCTTTGCCACAAGGCCATACAAAGACTTGCTGGGTTTGGAAACAGTGCGTCTTGTATTTCTAGATTTGCGCATGCGGTGACGGAATTCCAAAGACATATTGCGCCATTATTCACCAAAAGTGCACGAGCTTTATGCGAACACCAAAACGGCTCTTGTGGACAAGCATCCTAAATTGAAATGGAACTTTCGAAACAGTGTGTTCGCTGCAGCAACGTTCAACTTCGGCCCTGCCACCGTGACTTATGGTCACACAGATAATGGGAATTTCGCCACTGGTATGTGCAGCATCACAGCCCTAGGCAACTATGACCCAACCAAGGGTGGACATTTGGTTCTTTTTGACCTAGGGCTGGTCATCGAGTTTCCGCCTGGGTCAACAATACTCATACCATCAGCAATTCTACGGCATGGTAACATCACGATATCATCCAGGGAAAAATGCCTTTCCTTCACTCAATATTTTGCGGGAGGATTGGTAAGATGGGTCAGATATGGCTTCCGAACCGCAGATGGTTTGAAGAAGGAGAGTCCTGAAGAATGGCATGCAGCCAAGGTTGAACGTGAAAATCGTGTTCAGGAGGCAGCATCATATTTCTCGACTTTTAGAGAACTATATCAAGGCGTCAACACGGATACAGAGTAGAATCTGCTGGTCTATTGATACTTTATAACGTGACGAGGCACAAGCAAAAGAACTAGACTTAGGACTTTGTGTACGACTTGT
>JRHT02000481.1:0-14653 GCA_011800875.2 Suillus brevipes Sb2 | reverse complement strand
AGGAAAGAGAATGGCGTGATGAGCGCAGCTAAGAGCCACGAACTTTTGCAGGTGCTCGCATGAGACAGACTGGACATACGCGTGGTCAACCGCATAGCCCCTCGCAACCTCCCCCTGGTGTCCACTCTGCTCGTCAAAATAATACTCCAGATCCAAATCCGCTACAAGGCGCTTGTGGCTCTTGCGCATGATACCGATGAGAAGATGGCGAGTATCGGCCAGGCCCATGGGATGACCCAATCCACCCTCTGAGACAGGTCTACCGGTATGGGCGACAAGGATGTCGGAGAAATCGTCCGAGTCCCATGACCCATGCAGCCCGTTGAACAAGTGGTCTTCATATCCGGCAGAAAACTGAAAGTCTTCCCCGTCTTGGCTGAGGTAAAGAGCGAGCATGGCTAAAGTCTGTGGGATAAAGGTCAGCTGCGGTCTGGAAATGTGACAGAAGTGATCAGAACCTTTGGGACGAACGTGAGATATGCTATCATTAAACGAGCAGCTTCTGGAGGCATGCTCCGCGAAATGACCCGTTCCTTCTCTTGGTTGGTCTGAGTCTTGTTATAACGACACACGAAGTTCAAATAACCAGAAAACCAGTAGACGTTCCTAGGGTGAAGGTTAGTGTTTTGCCAGGACATGACGGCCAGCTCAGTGCCTCGAGCAGGTTGTCCGGAGCCCAAATGATACAGAAGGAAAAGTTTTTGGAGGCAGTCCTCGCAATCCCTCATCCAGCGCCTGACTTGGCCGTGGTTCCACACCACGCCGCTAGAGTTGCGTGACACGACAAAACGCCCCGAGAACGTCGACGTCATCGCTTTCATCAACGCTGATCCATGCTCCCAAAACTTGTTCCTTTTATCGGATAGAAACGAGTAGCCCGGTTCAAGGTTGCTCAAATCGTCGTGGATGTACTCCTGAACAATGTCCGGTAAAGAAGCCCCCAGGAGTACGACTTCGTACAGCTGAACCTTTGTCTCGTCCATGAGGATGCGATACAGGTTTACAAAGTTAGCGATGGGAATAAGCCGTCCATCGAAACTAAGAGCAGAGCCTTCGAGATCTGCCCACATCATTCGGGGAAGCAGGGACGTGTTGGCCGTAACAAAAGAAAGGAAATGCCCTATCTCCAGCAGGTCGCCGAAAAGATTCATGCAATCTTCTCGCAGCCACTTGTGAACTTCATCGATCAAGCTGTTCGTCGAATCAAATCAATCACCGGTCAAAGATAAGAGAGAGGTAACACTTACGCCTGCGGATTGCTTTCCATAACAAGAGCGGGAGCGTTTTGGAACAACAGACAAATTTGATAGAAACCCCCGGCTCTCAAGCACCATCTCAACTCGCTCACAAACGGGTTTATATGGATGGGATCCAGTATTTGACCGGACAGCTTGACGCAGCTGAAGATGAGAAAGAGCTTGCCTGGACATTCAAAGAGTGTTGAGGGCGGATACTGGGTCGTCAGAAGAGCCATTACTAGGTCATGGGAAGCTGAATGAGCCGCCTGGGGTTGGTCGATGTCAGCAAGAAGCCGCTCGCTACAACTCTGTATCTTGCTCGCCAGAGCCACTTTTCGAGGCATGGGATTGCTAGCACGATCGAGCTGACCGTCCCGCGCTCGAGATACAAATGCGATCAACTTTGCGAATGTTCGCACGTAGCGCTGGACTGTCTGCTTTCGCAGTGGTGCTTTGAAGGGTCGGTTGTTGAGGTCGTGGCTGGGTCATGGCGCCGTCAGCCAAGAGTGATTGAATAAGAGGAACAGACGCACATGGATTTTGAGGTATTGACCGCCCGCAATATCCGAGTCTTTCGAAATGCATTCTCATCAGTTAGTAGGTTGATGATCATACCAAAATAACGCTTAAAACAGGACAAGATGCCGATCAACTCGCTTTCATCTTTCTCGGGCATCTTCACCCAGTCGTTGATATCAGAAGGCGACTCGTCCTTGATCACATCCAGCCAGTTAAACCTGGCCAGGAAAGGGTTCAGGTGTGCTCTGTCCATAGGTGGTCCCAAACGTCCATTGTGCAGAACGCGGTGCTGCTCGTAGAAGGACTCCACCTGGGCGAGCAAATCTTGAGACCCTGGAGGTACATGTAGCGCGGGAGGGGGGTGAGGGACGACTACCGGGTACTTTCTTTGCATGCTGGCATAGAAAGCCTGTACAGTACAGCTCTTCCAATTGTTGCGGGTGTGATGCGAGTCCCTGTCATGAGTTTGGATACGCTGCTTTGAGACGGTGGCGAAGCAGCAGCCCTGAAACGTGCACATATATCCTTCTTGGTAGGGAATACCGGGAACAACGGGGTTGGAGTTGTCCCAGTCCTCGAAGCTGTCCGACTCGTGAAGTTTGTAGGCCTCCAACACCGAGATCTGTTCTGCGGTAAGGGCTGGCACGTCATGATGCTTCTGTCGGTGGGCAGAGAGACAATTGGTGGCGATGCCAATCTCACAAATTATGCATATCAGTAATCCGAGGGGCTTGTATATGACGCAGGCAGCCATGTTCAGGAACGCCGACGTGAAGATAGACGGATGACCATAGGGAATAGCAAAGATGCCCCTGCCATCAGCAGGCTGCGGACCGAAGACTTGAATGTCGGCTTGACCTGCGTCAAGAGTTAATTGAGTGTCTCGAACGTAAGAAGAAATACTGACTCAGAACGGTCTCGGGCCCTGCTGATGCTGGCTTAGTCTTGGGATCGACCCTTGTGAATTGCGATGGAGGTGGGGCAGTGACCTCGATGCTATCGTCTTCGGTCGAACTACGCGCCACACGCTGTGAAAAGGCTGCCGTCGACGGCTGCCGATGCGAGAGTTGCATGTCCCAATCAGCCGAACCTCGAGCGCTCGACTGCATGAACGAACAGCTGGGACGATGTTGAGCAGCCGGGATGACAGGAGGAGAGGATTCAGGAAAGGTGAGCTGTGTATACGGGTTTCCTAGAGGTGACGACGGAGCCACGTCGTAGCCTTCCTCTGCAGGTGCCAACAAGGACTCATCGATACCATTTTCTTCGTCCATCCTATCGTCAGCGTCCTCTTCCTCACTTTCCTCGTCATGATCCTCGAGATCACTCTCGTGTTTGACTGGCTGCATCTGAAATTTAGATCGTCTGCGCCCCAGACCGCTGGAATGTACTCACCCGTGCGTTGACCCACTTGGCCACCAAAACCTTGTGGATTGAACCCTTCGTTCTCGATCCATGGTTGTGCATCTTTTTGTACGTCGCATATGTTTTGAGACACGCTGGGCACTGGAAAGTTCCATCATCCCGGCGAGCAACGGTGACAGCTACCGCGGAATGCTCAACGAATCTGAAGCGGCAGTACAACGAATGAAATTGCAGACGATGATCAATTGCATCTCTGACATCTATGCAGCAGACGTCGCAGTGGCCGTCGCTCGCCGGCATTTGCTGCAAGCAGCTCACTTGTGGGGAGAAAGAAGGAGAGAGTGTCGCGTCTTTTGGAGGTAAACCTGGCGGTTACGTATCGCTTAAATTACGCTTGAGATGCTTACGTTCTTCTACTGACAACTTCCGAGCCTAAAACTCACCTTCATCATGACATAAGTATGCTGGCGCTGCAAATTTCCGTACATCCCTCCGTGCACCAATATCATCGCTGCAAATCACTGCGATCATATCTGGGACACGCATGGGCAGCGTTGTGCCGGGCTGACAGGTTTGGCGAAAACGGGTACTGCGTTTCCTTGAGGTTATCCTGGCGGATTTCGATTCTTAACGCACAATACTCAGTCCATGCCCATCAATCAGGTATGGCGCGCGCGACGTACCCGCGGGGTAGAGAAACTGATATCAGACAGCCATAACATCTGCATCCTTCTTTGAATATTTCTTGTTAGGAGAACTTGAAGGAGGGCTAACGAATTCGTGTGGCGCAGGCGTGGGTGATGCTGGAAAGTAATTCAAGGAGCCCGGTGAAGGCGAGCACATAAGGCGTCCGATAAGGTGTGTCTGAGCATAAGTTCGGTGCAGGTTTTCTCTGGTGAGACAACATTATTTCAAAGCATAATGATCAAGGATAACGGCTAACAGACCTTTTTGGCATCGTCATAAGGTTCTTGGCCGCCGAGGATTGGTGTTTCAAATTCAGCGACACCATCGTTGCCGTCTGGTGCGCAGCCGTAGCAGACTCGTGCTGCGCTGAACGCATGGAATCGAGTTCGCTAGTGAGTGAATCAGTATACATCCTGTGAAGGCCAACGGCTGAAGAAGCAAGCGAAAGTAATAAGAAACTCACCCTTGCATATCTGCAACGACTTCCCTAAACCTCGCGATTGTCCCGTCCGCGTCTGACACCATATCTTCAAGTAACCCAACTCTGACCTTCTCCTCTCTCAGGTCCTTCTCGCGATCCAAAATCTCGTCTCGATGCTCACGCTCGACTTGAATGTGGTTCTCTTCGAGTTCATCTGTGAGTTCCTTGAGGACCTCGAGGTCTTCGATTGTGATGCGCTGTTCTTCAATTTTCTGGGGAGGAAAATGAACAAGTGTAAGCAACACAGAGAGAATAGGTGACATTGTGTGATGAATCATACATGTAGAAACAAGAAGGACGCTCCTGGAGGGAAGGGCAGAGACCATACACACCTCCGAAAGCGATAAATTCCGTTCTGTAAGTCGCACGAGCAGATCCTCTGCTCCTGGTGCATCGTCAAGTTGGTGTTGTAGCGATTATATCTGCGTTTCCGCATTGGAAAGCTTCTTGAGTGTTTGTTCATATTGGCCTATTCAGGACGTCAGGTCAAATTAAGTTCAAGGGGAGGGAAAAGGAAAGGGCAGAGGATGGTGACGGTCAAGATGACAGGGACTAAAGGGACGTGCCTTACAAGTCATCGATACTTGTGATATGTTTCTCCATCTCTGCCATGCGGCGGCCCTGTTCTTGTTCCATCTCCTGCGACATGTCGCGAAGACTATTTCAACGCACGAATGAATGATCCATTGTAAGAAGACAACAAATATAACGCACGAGTGCCTCCTTCAATCGCTCGTTTTTTTTTCTCAAGCTGGATATATGCGAGCGATGTCTTGGCGTTTGAATCACCACCTCCGCCCAATACTTGAAGATATGATTCATCAGCCAAGTCCCAAACGAAACACATTTCACTAACCACCACCATCCTTCATTACACCCAGCTCCACTTCGGCACGAGCAAGTCTTTCCTTCACCTCCTCCAACTCCTGTTCTGCTACTTCTCCTCCGCAACTTCTTTATCCAACATCGCCATTTCTAGCTGCTCTTGTGAATCTGCGCCCCTCGTCTCGCCCAAATTTGCATGTTGCTCCGCGTCTGCTAATGCACGCTTCGTTGCGGTAAGTTCGGACTGGAGGGATTGTAATTTAGCTTGAAGTTTGGGTCGCAGGGCAACGCACTTTGCGGGGCGAGTTTCAAGCTCACGAATGTGTCGAGCATCGTCAGCACGCTTGGCTTCAAGTACGCGTATTTTTGCATGCATGGCAGAATCTTCAGTACGCTAGAATTTTTGATTGAAATTAGTGAATATGGAGTACACTTAACCAGTCGGTCGACGATACTGGGAATGCGTGTGTCCGAGGCGTCGAGATGCCTGACGATTTGAACCCAGTGTCGTTCGCGGGACTCGGGCCACCTAGATGTTCTTCAAAAGTCGAGAGTAGCACCGCAAGTCGCTCCGTGCCATGAATGTCGATCACGGCGGTTCCAGCCCGAAGCATGCCACGGCGTACGTCTAGTGACCTGTCGCCCAATGCTTCGTCCTTGATCAAGAAGACGAGGAACGGTTCAATCTGGTCTTCTGTGAATGACTGAGCCAGGTGCTCAAACACAAGAGCCACTGTCACGTGGGTAGCCCATGGATCGGGGTGATCGAGGCCAGAAGTAACAACCATGCCCTAGTCACCGAATGAGAATCGTGTTCGAAATTTTTGCATGGTACTCACATATTCACCGAACTCGAGTGCAAGTATTTTCACATTCAAACTGGTTAGATACGATCCGTGCTGGATAGCTTACACGCATCAGATGTTATTCCAGGTACGTTCACCTTCCTCAGTTCAAGAAGTGTAGTGTTGGCAGCTTGGACGAAATGAGGGTCAGACGACAGTTCGCTCGTGACATTACAACTGGATAATAGCATTAATCTTATTTCATACTATTTGAAGCACTGGCTTACAATTCATTCCAGTGTTGCTTGATCTTTCGCGGTACACCCGATTCACCATTGCAGAAGTGCATGACAGCCTCGATGGAAGTGCCGAGCAATGCCGACTTCTGACTGGGAGGAAGAGATCGGGAAGAATCTGTGCACATTTCAAGGAGCTGCTGCAGCATTTGGTCTGCCCCGCAATCTTGAAGTTTTTGATGTAGTGAGTGATCCATGGACGAAGATCATCGACCCTGCGTGAATAATGAAGTTCACTAGGATAATGGTGGCGGAAACAGAGGAAGATCTGACGCACTGGACGCCTAAATGTTCGATATGTTCGCTGACAGTGGAGGAGCCGACTGCGTATTAAGGGGTGGCCTTGAGTTCGGTGGGCAAGTCAGAGTTGCGGTACACTGGCACCAGCATTACTGGCCATGATGAGGCCTTGCTAGGAAGATAGAAAATCAAGGTGAACTTTGGGGACAAGAAGACGCAGTCAAGGAATTCACACATCGCACTGAGAAGTTCGAAGGAGTGGCTTTCGGGCAAAGCCGCCTGATAGCACGCACTCAGTTAGGTAACGTTTTGATTTACAGCGTGAACGCATTCTCTTTCATAAAGTTTCATTCCTTCTTCACCACCAATTGTAGCGCCTTATTTGCGTGACATTATTCAAACACGAGGGGCGTTTGGATTGCCGCACACTCGAGTACAGACGGAAAGTCGACCTGGGCATGTCGCAATCATTGGTACGTTATTGCCTAATACTATGTCAGTAATATTGGGCTGAGTTAAGAGAACATAAGGCGGTATGTATGAGGATGTTTCTGCTGTGACCAAGGTGAAGAGCCAATTAATTCCTTCTTGCCTTTATAAACTGACGAGCCTCGTGAGACAGGGTTGGAAAACGAATCTCGTCAGTATCGCAGCATTGGACACCGCGAGAAATGTCTCATTCCTTCTCCAGGTTCACTTTGACTCTGTCTTCAATCAATCCAGTCACAATTGCTCTCCTTCGGCTCCCCAGGTTCATTCAACTTCGATCTTGATTTCATGGCCTAGGGCTTGCCTTTACTTCGATATTGCACTGCATGGAAATGCCAGAGAAGACTTTCTCATTTGGCTTTGAATCCTGGCGCAATCAAAGGATACAGCAGCCTGCAAGCGGAGGCCGTCATCTTGTTTCTTGTCAGTCTTGTCGAGAACCCGAGTGACTTCATGTCTCAGCTTCGGTTGTAAGCGGTGCACTTCGTATCAGCGTCTCTCAACTGACAGAAGCTAATTTAAGGGCTGCAGGCTGCATTGTGTTGTCCATGACATATGGCGTTCCAGTGAAAAGCCCGGAATCGATGAATGTCTGTGTACTTTACTTCTCCAACGATAGACTTTTGTTTAACATCCTCGCGCCCTCTTTTCCATCAATCTAGTTTATTGATGATGGAAATCATAGGCAAAGGAATGATGCCAGGAGAACACCCTGTCGATACATTGCCACGGCGTTAGTAAATCCCGTGACATTCGTCCTCAGAAGAAGTACTGACATGAAGAATCCGCATGTTCCAGTCAGACACATCCCTTCGCGAGTTCCCTTCAACAATATCTATACCATTGCTACAGAAGGCCTCACGCGCCTTCTTCGCGTTATCCGACTACCTTTTGAATACGTCAAACAACAACTTGCGTCGTCTTCACCAAATTCATCCTTCGCTGCTACTTGTCTTCGAGAAGAAGATGCTGCTGACATGGAACATCATATACGGTGGGCTAATTCGATGTATGGGGGTGAGTTGGAGTTTTTTTGGAGTTCTGAATTGACGCTGACTCTCGTTAGCTGGTGATGAAACGGTAAGGTTTCAATGCATTGATCTTACATATCATTTTGACATCTCGAGACGCAGACCATTGGCACAATTTTGACATTCATTCTCGCCATGGCCTTGTATCCTGATATTCAGACCAAGATAAGGATGGAGCTTGATCGCGTCATCGGTCATGGTCAACTCCCGACATTAGATGATCGCTCCCGCTTACCTTACGTGAATGCTGCTATCAAAGAGACCATGCGGTGGGATCCGGTGGTTCCTTTATGTCTTCCTCATTTTACAAGCAAGGAAGACGTATCCCAAGGTCCGAGCATTCCTTTAAATCAGCAGGCATTTCCACTCATTTCTTCCAAGGGTTCCGCGTGGCTAAGGGAACAATTGTTTTCACGAATATTTGGTCAGTGTTATGCAGCTTTTGTAGATTCTACGGCCTGTTCATTCCGTGTTCTAGGGCAGTCTCTAGGGACAACATCAGCGGAATACCTCCCGAAGAATTCGCACCAGAACATTTTCTCGACGCTTGTGTCGAAAAGACAGCATTGGATCCATATTCATACGCTTTTGGATTTGACAGGAGGTGCGTGGTGCTGTGATGACAGATTTGATGTTCTGATGCTAAAAGGCCTTAAGGATATGTCCGGGCAGGTTTTTCGCAGATAACAGTATATTTCTATTTGTGACTGGTCTTGTGTCCAACTTCGTCATATCTCCGACCGTTGGATCAGATGGGAAGCACTCTCTTTAGAAGGTGCCGTTTAGACAGGGTTTGATGAGGTCAGTGAGGTCACGCACTGCCCGCATGCTTTACTCACGACTAAATGCGCAAGGTTCCCGGAATCGTTTCAAGTTTCGATACTTCCCCGCTCTGAGCAGCTCGCAGCAGAACTCCAAGCTAGAGCTAGGGAAATGTCCGAGGGTGACAATGGGTGCCGCAGCAACTTGTAGCGAGAGGATCCTGTATATGCTGAACTTGTGTAAGCATTATGATTATGAATCAAAGTATTGGCGTCTCTGAACTTTGAAGTATAATGTACCCAATGGAATCAGTCCTTCGCACTTCCGATTCCAATCGTTGGCTAGCTGTCCTTTGGATAAGTCCCGTTTGAATTGGTGCGTGCATAATCTCCTTATGCGATTTCCGTTTTTTATATATATGATCTACTCCTACAGTTCGAGACAGCGCAATTGATTCATTACTTGGAGTACAATAATAATTCGACACTGATCTTGCGCTCAAAAATTAGCCTACGGCGTCACATCTTGCTTTCCGATTCATTCCTTTCTCACCACGACCTCAGATTCTACCTTTGCACAACCGGCACTGCGCATTGAAGCTACTCCGCTCCCAGGCACGCATACCGACCTCAACAGCCGTCTACACCGCACGGCACTTGCACTCCTTGACACACTCCACCGGACCCCGTCGTGAACGATTGCCAAATTACGTTGGGCATGGTACTTGACACCATCAAGTCAAGAATCATTGAGGTGGTGAGTATGCCCGATGATCATTATATTAATCACAGTCTAATTTCTGTGCGACTTAGATTCAAGAGTCCATTGTGATACGATGACATTGGTTTCTTTGACACCTCACCACATATCCACCGTGGCGCATTTGGGTCAGACGCTGCCCGGCGTAGCGTGTCTCATTTACATCACACCTTCAATTCCGTCAATATTCCAACTCTTGCACTGCAGCACCACTGGCGATGGACTCGTGCGTTACTCAATTTCACGTTCATACTTCATCTGATAATGCTATGGTAGCATAGAGTTGAACATCCGCCAGCGAATTCTGTCGGACCTTGCTACCCTTGAAACGGAAACAGAAGTGGACCTCCTCACCACTCGTGAACTCATTCAATCCAAGGCCCCGCTGGCAGATGAGGAACGCAGTGCACCCAATGGAGACTCTGTGGAATTGGATGTTGAACCTCGCTCATTTATGGTACGTGCCCACTCATTGTCTGAACTTTGACTTATTATGAGGGTGCAGTCCGAGGCCAGTGCCCATTGTAACATTGCTTTCGGGGAACTTGTCGCGGACTTTCCAGTGGAACACATTTTCAATTACATTGATACACTCATTCCCGTATCGGCAGATGTTTTGCGCGACGTGCCACGCGTGGAATTTGACCGATGTCTCTCATGGGATGGTATGTCATCTCTCATACACTGTGGTTGATGCCCCTGACTGCCCAACAGCATGGGCTCTCCCTGACCAGCTGGTCGTCTCTACTGCTTCTGCCCTTCTACGTATATGCGGCGCACACCCAGAACACGCGGATAGGGCTGTCACGTCCATTATCAATTTCATCACCGACATCGTTGAAAACCCCAAGGATTCGGGCTATAAGGACTTCATTTATCCTTCAACGCAGGCGTTCTAATATCCCGATAGCAATTGATGTTCTTACACACCTCACATCCTCTGTCCACGGACTCGTACCGTGCCATCACTTCTACTCTCTACCCATGGACCGCCTCTCAATGGCGCCTTCTTTCCGACCCCCTCAATCCCTTGCTGCGACTCATGTCCTTGAACGAATCAACCGTCTCCTACTTGACATACATCAAGAAGCTGACACTGATCCTGACGCCGACGCTACCTCCATCGCCTTCTGCCACACCTTCATCTCTCGATACATCGCATTCGGTCGCCCACTGAGCGGATATTTAAAAGCATGCTGTGTCATGGACATGCAATGGATTGTGCTCGCCAAGCCCTCGCGAGTACTCCTCTGGTGCACAAGGGTCAGGTGTGCGAAGCCGCGGAGGCAAACAAAGTGTGGGTGAACATCATGAAATGTCCTGCCAAAGATTTGGGATTAGAGAACGATGAGGAGGCGCATTGGTGAACTAAGATTTATCAGATGTCGCCTCAAATTTTGTCTTCGCGACAACACACTCTGTCATCACCATCCTGGACTTACGAACCATGCGATTTTTGCAACATATGCAAAACCCGCGTCATTTTGGACCTATCACTTGTATGAGTCTGTTGGAACGAGTTGTGATCGCAAAGGTATGTGACTCCATTTCTTGATGTTTAGATTATAACATGATTCGCCCAGGTCAACGGTGATCTATGGGGCTTACAATGACCATTGGAGCCTTCATGCAAACTAGAATTACTAGACTTTGAACATCCGGAAGGTATGCTGGGGATACACACCGCCTTAACACCTTTTGACCAATCTTTGCAGGCAAGAGGGTCTTCTGGCATTCGTCGGCACATGATTTATGTGAAGCCGCTGAGTGGCATTACAGTTGCCACCGATGTATTGGTCCCCCAACCGACGACGGTTTCTTCTACAAGATGAGGACAGGTAATCGGTTTAACTGATAATATGAAGGGTCAGGTATTAACTTGCCACAGAGCTGTTACCAATGCAGATTACCCTGCTCTGGAGAAGCTTTTAGAAAGCACCGTCAAAGACAAGCAGAAATTCAAACGCCTCGTAGCGTCAAAAGAGGATCTACTGAAAATGTTCAGCATCAGCTTGGGCACGGGCTCTTGGAGTCTACTGCGCTGCCTGTGAGAGTAGACATAGACGACCCGATATTGTTAGTGGGAGGTCAAGGTGAGGTCGGACTTGAGCAGAGAGGATGGAAGGGCGTAGCATGCCTCGTAGAAACACCAGGACCAAGTGTTCCCCTTCAACTATTGACACGTAGGGTCTGGGGCGTTCAATGATTCTCATCTACAAATGTAAATTGATATATCATAATTTCCTACAAACAGAAACTCTGATCATCACGACTGTGCCATCTTTCAGAAAATTCCTCTTGGAAACTCCAAATAGTTCATCTTTTCACCATATCACATGGTGCTCTTGCATCTCTTTCTGCATTTGCAGTTGCCTCTCCTTCTGACATATCTAGTTCTTCAGTCTCCTTAGCCCAAACTATCATTGATATCCTTGCTGGTGTGCATAATGTTTTCCAGTTCTATAATTGGGCGGTTGAGAACTGGTGCAACCAGCTTGGCCACTTGATAAAGCTCGAGGAAGACATAACAGCTATTCTGTGCGACAGGGAAACTCTGTCCGTCCTAACTTTTTCTGTACCAGCTCTCTGTTAACCTTCATATCAGTGTTACTTGCCTAATCAAAGTCTCCAAATCCTCCAAGGCTACATGGGATCCTCATCCATCACTGATTCTACCATCAGGCTCTACATCATTAATGTCTCTCCCTTCTACCAATTCTACAGCACATAGCTCTTTTACCACCAAATTTTTGCAAGCTCAAAAGCAGCAATGTGCTTGTGAGGCTCATGTAGCCGCTAAGGAGCTGGAGCTAGAGGGACTTCAGGTCAGCATAGCAAGAGAAGGTCTCAGTGCTCGCTGTCGTGCTATTGTTAATTGTAGGTAGGCTTGGGGAGAATTGGGCAAGGAAGGTCTTTGGGCGTTGCAGAGTCTTAATGTTTCAAGTTCAAATGATTAAGGTGTGCTGCTATGCTGTGTTTTCATTCTTTCGAATCACCTCTTCATAAGTGTCATTTGCACACATCCAGTTCCAGAATCACCATTGGTGTCATTTTTATCGCATTTGCCCTCCGTGTTGATCACTCTTCCCCAACAAAAGCCTTCACCTTCTCCCGTGCTCACTACTACCTCTCCATGTCACACAGAGCCCAATATCCTACTCTGCTAACCTTTCCTCCCTCACGCTTTCTCAAAATGCTTCGCAACAGCATGATAGGCCCTCTTGTGGGACTAGCCAAGAAGGCATGGTTCCTGATCATCCTAGCTTCAATGGTCATCAAGAGGTGACAATCACCATTCCTCCTGTGCTCGCCATCTCAGAACTTACCATGCCCACTGGCATCTGTTCTCCATCCCCTCTCAGCAACCTCTTATCTGCCTGATAGATTAAAGCACATCCCCACTTGCATGGCAGCATTACTTAACAGATCTGCTGATGTGACAATCACCATTCCTCCTGCGCACTCCATCTTGTCCATTGTCCAGATGTGTCACTCACAACAGAAAGTCTCAGGACTGAAATCCCAACTCCAAGACCTGCAAGAACTCTGTGACTCATCTCTCCAGGACATGCATGCACACTGAGCCTGTCAGGAAGAGCTAGTAGGGTGCCTCGAAGACCTCATAACCAAAGTCAAAGGCGAGCATAAAGCTTGAGAGAGTCTTGAGGCAACTACAAGTGTTGTTCTTGTGCTGACGTCAATTCTGTTTAGAACTTGAATAGTTACTCCCATGCCGTGGCATTGGCCCTGGGTGATCATAAACTCCCGGTACATGTGCAAATTGTGCTGGCCAGTTAGAAAGCAAGCAAAAGACAAGGATAAGGATCATGATGGTCAACACCATAATACAATAAGTGGGTCGAAGACAAAAAATGTGACCCTCAAGATTACGATGAGGAAGCCAAGGATAAGAAACAGAATATACTAGAAAACACCACAGTCAAGGATAAGGATAACCAGGGTCATCATATGTCAGATTGCCCCCACCCTCCTGTCCGTTAGAGCTAGGTTTCTCGTTGTCTCGGATAAAAACATATTCTCTCGGTGTCTCATTGTCTCAGTTGACAAGACACCAGCATAGGCAATGGCAGTCAAGACAAGGATGAAGAATCGGGCATGCCTCCAGAGGGTGCACTAAGTCAAGTGTTGCAATAGCAATACACAAGTGAAATAAACCAACACCAGAGCCATAAAATAGCAAAAATACAGCAAAATCAAGCCACCTTCGAACAAGGTTTTGTCCTCGCCCAGCCTGTCAACCCAGACAAGATCAAGCATCTCGATAGCTAAAATCAAGCCACCGCCAAATGAGGTTTCGTCCTCGGGTGCCCAAGACAAAATCAGGCATCTCAACAGCAAACAAATAGCAAAATAAAGCAAAGTCGAGTCAGTTCAAAACGAGGTTTTCGCCCTTTGCCACCCCAAACAAAATCAAGCCAAGTCCGAACGAGGTTCAGTCCTCGCAAGGCCCATCCATGACGACAAAGACTACGAAATCAAGGACAACACATCCATCAAGGAAAGTCAGAAATCAAAGAAAGCAACAAAGAAGCAAGACCACAACAACAATCAACAGACGGACAAATAAGCGCACACCAGCTTATCTTCACCATGCCAGCTCTCGAGGGAAAAGCGGAAGCCAGCTCTCACCAAAGGAGCGGTCGAACAAGCAGGCACCCGCTTATCTCGGAATGAATCAGAGAGATCAAGGACAAGAAATATGACAGAAATCACGCAAAATCAAGCCAAGTCTGAACGAGGTTTTCGCCCTTCACCCAGGCATCACCCTAGACAAAATCAACGGTAAAATGACGCAAAAAAGCAAAAAAAGTAAAAATCAAGCAAAGCGCAGCCAAGTCTGAACGAGGTTTTCGCCCTTCGCCACGCAAGACGAGGATAAGGATAAGGATAAGGAAACAGACGATCAACACTAATAATCTTAACTCGGTATCCTGTCCAAGGATAGTCGGTGCAACCCGGTGCAACCACGCCGAAATTGCCTGGCGTCAGCCTATTTTCAGCCACGTTTCGACCGAGTTGGCGCCGAAATTGCCTGGCGTCAGCTTATTTTCAGCAATGTTACGACCAAGACGGTGCAACCACCAAATAATTTGGTGCAACCTGGTGCAACTCACAGTCAACATTGGCTGGCGTCAGCTTATTTTCAGCAATGTTA
>JRHT02000480.1:0-14712 GCA_011800875.2 Suillus brevipes Sb2 | reverse complement strand
TAATAGTCCCTCGCTAGCTCGGACATTTTGTCGGACCTTTGCACATATACTGGATCTTCGGGTGGTGAGTTCGGAACTCTGAGTTCAATGATGGTGTCGCGAGGTTTTTGTTCTTTGCCTGACTTAGCCCACAGTTTGCTCGCCGGGGATTCGTTTTCAAGCCTCATTTTTGCTGCTAGGTTATCTCTAGCCCTGTCGTGTTGGGTAATTTCAAGCTGATTCAGTTGTTCCTGTAGGACAATACATGCGATGCGCTTGTCTTCATCTTGAAGCGTTGGGTCGTTTGTGGTGGCTCGCAGCTGTGACTGGAGCTTATTCTTTTTCATTGGGACCAGTTTCTTGGCAGTTGATCGACAGATGTTGATGGCGCTGTCTTTGAAGTTTTTAAAGGCTACTTGGGGATTGGCGTCATTGGTGCGTGTTTCGCTTGAGGATTGGATCTCTTGTTGAAGGATTTTACCTAGCTCGATCACATCTTCTCCAAGTTTCTTGTTCTTAAGAATGAATAGTGGTAATGACCACCTTCCTGTACCGACAAAGGGCATTTTCTTACTCGATATTCTTGCAGATATCAGCTGGTGGTCAGTATGGATGCCTGGCGCTGATATAGTCCATTCACGACTGAAGGGCAGGAGCTCATCCTTAATGTATATTCTATCTATTCTGGATTGGCGACCGCCTTGGTGCGCTGATTGAGCAAAGGTGAATTGGAGTAAGTCAGGGTGTTCTGACCGCCATCCGTCTCTTAATCTTAGTTGTGTTTTCAGTTCGTTTAGTTTTAAGGTAGCGCCTTGGGAATCTTGTTTTGGTGGGAGGCGGTCTAACGCGTCTTCTACTAGGTTGAAGTCCCCAAGCATGATATCGGGCTTAGGGAGACCTCGCAGCTTTGAGTGCACATGGTCCCAGAAGTATTGGTTAGTTTGGGGGTCGTTTGGTGCGTATATGGCAAGGATTCTGAGGGAATCATCTTTCCGCCACGGGATTATGACGAGCAGGGCTCTGCCAGGTATGAGGTCATGAGTTTTCACACCGGATGTATTGACTAGGTTTTTGTTCATGACTATGGCCACCCCTTTCGCGTTAGTGTGGGCTGGGTCTATAGACGACTTAACGTGTATGCGTAGTCCGGGGGTGGAGTTCAGGATGGTCTCGTCCTCTTTAGAGAGGTGCGTTTCTTGTAGTGCCAATACTCCTAATTTCTGGTCTTTAACGATCTGGTTGATGCTCGACCATTTGTCAGATCCGTTGTGCCATCTCCCTCTCATATTGAGGGACGCTACCTTGATGTTGGCCCTCGACTTTTTGCCTTTGGCCTGGTGTTTCTTGTGGGCGTTGTTTCCCAGTCCCACTTGTGGAGTGTTCGTATGGTGGATGTTAGTCCTCCCACCTTGGGGGTTTTGGTATGTGTCCGGTTGTGGGCTTGACCTTGATTGATCAATGCTCGCTTGTGTAGCGGCGTGTCCTGATTGTAGGATAGGTCGGGGTGACCTGTTGGGGCCCTCTAAGTCTGAGGGCTGGGTGGGTTGCCTTTGTGACAGTGTGTCGGATGTTTGAATGTAGGGACCTGTTGAAAGGGGGGGGTTAGTAGCCAAGTCGCCGTCACCATTGTTACCCTTGGTCCTATCATCGGGGGAACAGTTGGCGGCGAAACCCGGACCCCCTCCAGGACCTAGAGACCCTGCACCGAGGCCGTTAATTTGTACCGTAGTTGTTTTTTGGTTAGTGTTAGCAGCTGATTGGTTATACGTACTGTGGAGCCTCAGCCAGAGTGATCCACAACGCCCGAGTGTGACCCGACTCGAGACGGGGGACTATGTCGGAGGGTAGAGGGTGAGTCTCGAGAGGGAGACATCTCCTTGCCCCGCGACTTGAGCTTCTCAGCACGGCACGTCCCACCTAAATAGGCGCCGTTTAGTATTATTACTGTAGTCCGAAGCTTTCCTGTCTTATCCCTAGAGATAACCAGTAAATGTGGGCTTCTATAGACTTTTCCTTATATTTGACTCAGGTTTTTAGTTTCCTGCTGCTCTTAGTCCTCTCACTAGAGCGGTCAAAATGGACTTGAATTGGTGCTACTTTGGCTATATACACGTTTATAGTATTTGATGTTACATGTGGAGACTGTAGTCTAAGGTTTAAATCCTCTGAGGTTTGGGCCTCCTCTACCTCCACGAGGACCGTTGTTACTGCCCCGTCCTCTGGTTCCCCTTCCCCTAGTAGAGCCTCTCTTGAAGCCATTGTGGCTGGGGTTGTTAGAGCGCGTGTCGAGTGAGGTCATAGAGAGGTCTTCTTTGGCAGCGGCGTTGGATGGGCCGAGCCAGCCAGGTGTAGCCGGGAGAGGGCAGAGTCCTGTTGGGTGGTCTAGGGACTTGCACCCTGCGCAGGTGAATTGTTTGTCCTGCAGGCGTGGGACGCCGGTGCCATAGTCGTCAGACGGGAATCGCAGACTGCGAATGAGAGCCGACCATAGGTAATAGTCTTCTAGTGAGAAGGGGGGTGGGGCATCGCAGTAGATGTTCCAGACTGTAAGCATTGACGAGCGTGAAGTTGCGATGTTCAGGCTGGAGACTCGTATGGAGTCAATCGCCCTAGAAGCGGTGGTTGCGGTTGGCGCTATGATGTGGGAGTTAATGAAGCTGGAGACTTCCGCATTGTCTCGCAAGACCTTTCGCACAAGTTCCGCTATGAGTAAGTTACTGCGGGTCGAGTCTTGAAATGTCATATTCTCGATAGTGCAGATGTATGTGGGGAGTGGTTGCTCGAAAGGAACGAAGAAGCAGGTAACATCTGTGGTGGCGCAGACGGCTAAGGATGTGAGGAGATCAATCGCCTCGGCCGGTAGGCCAGAGACCAAGAGGTGCCAAGGTTGCGAGAAACGCTCGTAGAGAGCCTCGTCTGCTGTGGGGGGGCTAATGATTATATCTGTGGCTCTGCTGGCGCCGATTAACTGTGTGATGACGTTCCTTAACTTTGCGACCGTGGATTGGGCGTTTTCCTCGTACTTGGCCCGGTATAGCCTAACCCATGCTTTCGCTCCAGGCTTTTGGACCCACTTCGCCTGGAGTGATGGGGCGATGTTCCTCCACACAGAGTCTCCTAGCTGGGGAACATGGAAGCCGCCCGAGGGTGCGGAGGTCAGTTTAAGACCATTGTCTAGGGTCATAACGCCTTTTACTAGGGTGTGTCAGATGGGGTGGTTGTGTCGTGGAGGTGAACTCACATATTTCACCCTGGAGCTTCAGTGTCTTCTTCGGGATTCTTCCCAGAGCGTTAAGAGTTTTGCTCTGGGGAGTTTTCGTTGTCCCGGCCCCGGAGTGGGTCCTGCTCATGAGAGGTGTGGGTGAGGTGTTGGGGCTCGACATGGGCTCGTCTGTATCTTCCGAGGAAGGGGGTAACGGAGTGACGAGAGGCAGAATGTCATTAGTCTGGGTAGGGGCGTGTGTAGTAGGATGGTTGCCAATGGAGAACGCCTCTTGGGTTGGAGTGGTTTCTGAGTTAGAGTCGGTTGTGGAGGGCGCGGTGGTTACGGCCTTCTTGGTCTTTTTCTCCTTTGGGATGGCATCGGGGTCTGTGTTAGACATCACTCTGGGACGCTTGCCGTCGCGAGAGTCAGTAACGATTCGTGATGGGGGAGGGGACGACAGCTTGACTTAGTAGGTTGAGAGAGTTCAGCGATGTGGTGTAGAGAGCTCCTGAGGGGAGTGGTTATTGGAATCTGGTGGTATGCTGTTTAGTTTTCGTCCTTTTAAAGATGGGCCGGGTAACTTTCCTTTGTGTCTCGCAGGCTCCGAGTTGAAAGGTGTCCTTTGTGCAGGGAGTGGCGTCCTGACTAGGTTGTTGTGCGTCATAGTTCCTTTGTGGTGCCTTTAAGGCTGTTCCTTGGCACAGCCGAGTGGCATGTCTAGGAGACTAGTGAGCTTCGAGCGTCCTTGTGTTTGAGGACGGCTCTATTAGCGTCGATAGGCATCGTGTGGTTGAGTAGCTCGGTTCACGCTGTTGTTGTGTACATTGGGTTCGGGGGAGGTGTTGGACTCGGAGATGGTATTTCATTCACATGGTACAGTATACGGTATATCTAGGTATCGTTTTCTGAGCGTTTTTGCGGTGGAAGGGTCGTTGGCGGTGGGGGCGATTGGATAGTACTTGGTTCGATTTATACCGTCCTCGTTGTGAGGATGGCGAGTCTGTTATGGTAGACATCCACGCCAGGTGACACCGAGGAGTGGTGCCACCTTACCTGATGATGGTGGTTCAACGTTCAGGTCCAAGACCCTATCAACTGTCGGTTACTTGCCGTGGTGGCCCCCAAATTCGCCGACCTGAACCACGTGACCATTCCAATCATGACTTCACTGTGGGAAGTAAAAACACTGAAAATCAGGGTATAGAATCCTGAAAGTCAATGTTCAAAATACTGACTTTCAAGGTTTTGTGCATTATGACCGCAGTCATAGTCAGAACAAAAAGTTAAGCTATGCCAGAATTCAGTGTCTAGAGCCCTGAAAGTGACATTTTTCAGTGTCAAAAACGCTGACATTACTAATGGTATTGTTTTGCAAATAAATTCACAAATCAAAAAAATACAATTAAGTGGGGTTGAACTCACAACCTGCGCAGCCCACCAAACACCACGGGTTTTGCCGGCTGACACACAACCCATTAAGCCATAAGGCCTTTGTAATTGGCTCAGGCGGATGGCAGAGGGAACACGCGGAAATAACCGGATAAAGCGACTCCCTGCAGACAACAGGGAGTCCTTTTGAGCATTGCAACTAGAAGTACATAGCGAAATGAGTCTGAACGACACGAGCAAGCGCGAGAAAGAGACTACGAGACTGCCAATGACCCTAAAAATACATAACGAGCAGAAAGAAACAACCCCAGCCAGAGAAAAAGCCGTCTCGACCGCTATACGGTATAAATTTAAGGGAGGGTAGGGAGGGAGAAATGGATTAAAAGAATAAAATATAAATAAATAAAGATGAACGCAGTGATGAAAGAGATGCACCCAAAAATCACATGAGCACGTCATGAACGGAAACTTGCCCGTGGAACAGCATTGCTTGGAGCAACACTGGGTTTTTGCGAACGTAGCGCTCCCAAGTGGAAGAACGCTGTAGAGACTCGATCCTGAGTAGCCTCACAATGGCACATATTGCACTGTAGGTCGAGTCTACAGTATTATGCATGCAACGCGACACTAGCGCGATAAACGCGACATTCGCGCGACGCGCGCGACTTAGGCGACAGCACCGCGACGCATGCGCGACATAGGCGACACTTGCGCGACTTGCGCGCGCTTTAGGCGAACTTTCCCGCGCCTAAGCGCTATAGGGCGCCTGACTTCCCACTGTGTTTTCCCATGTCCAACCAAGTTCCCAGGTATGCATTTCTCCATTTATCATTTATTTCAACATCGTACCATGTTTATTTTCACTTGGTACACATTTTTATCATCACTTTACACATTTTTTAGGGAACCATTACCTACCACCATCATCATACACAGTTACCATCTACGAGTTTTTATCTATGTTCTGAATATATCATCGCAAGCCCTAGTAGCAGTTAGCTCTAGTGGCCATATCCGCTTCAGTCGTCTCATCAGCATCTCAGTACACGTCTTAACGTCTCGCTATCGCTCGCATACCGCTTTCGCCCAGTTCCGCTTTTCGACGCGTGACTTTCCCGCGCTTCGCGCGCCTATAGCGCCTTTGTTCCCGCGCTTTCGCCTTATTCTGCGCTTCGCGCATTCCCCCTAGAGTTGTCACCTGTGGATATTCGCTTTCTCCGCTTCCCCTAAGGGACGAACTTATCGCACCATTATTTTCCTCCCTTCAACATTTATATCAGCTGCACCCTCAGCTGAGTTGAAGATCCTTCAACGCCATTGTCCGATGCGCTGGATGCTAGCGGGGGGAACGCTAGCAGCAGCGAGAGAAGTTGCGCCTCCAGCACGCATGGAATGACCCCCGATGCTGGAGGGAAAGAAAGCGCGAAGACGACGCATGAACCATCCCCGAGTTGGAGGAGAACCGCTAGCGCGCAACCAAAGGAAAGGTTGCAGAGGAAACTTGAGATCCCGCATGCCGAGATAAGATACGAAGGGAGCCAAAGGATCGTCTTCACCCGCAGAACGCTGAATAAGCACTTGATTGCCCTCAAAGTGAATATCCGCCTTATCCCACGGCAGAAGGAAGGAAAAATGGTGCTCATCAACATGAACTGAATGCCGAAGCGACAACTTCGCATAGTCTTGAAGTTCGAGCACGTCGGGCCAAACTAATTCACCCAAACGCATAAGACCGAAGAAACCGGACAGAAGTTGCGCAAGCCAGAGGTGATCATCAAAAGACCGAGGTCTGGGAAGGAAGCGAACAACCCGCACTAAGTCCTCTCGTAAGAGAGGTTGTTTGCGATTGGAAGGACGACTGAAACGACGTGCGGACCCTTGAAGTGAGCGCTTGACAAGCTGAGATTGACGGATGGATCGAACGGATGGGAAGTAAGGTTCGAGTTGACTAACGATCCCTGAAAGATAGCATTCAACAGAGCGCGGTTGAATGTGCTGGCACATGTAAACGATGTAGAAAGACAGAGTGTCGGCAGTGGGCTCAACAGGAAAGCTGTGAAGTGCGCAGAAAGAAAGATAAGAATTGAGATGGGAGGAATAAGTCCGAGTGGTGGAGGAATCCAGTGCTAAACCAAGCAAGATAGAGCGCTCAAGAGTCCAGGCTTCCCTCATGGGCTGCCTGGAATTGGGGGACACAGTGATCATTTTTTCGCTGCCCCCAGCGCATTCCGAGGGGGTTGAAAAGAGGAAATGATCAAACCCGGAGAAGCAAGCCGGGCCTCGTCATTCTTCCAACGAGAAAGATGGTCGGCGACGGTGTTGTGGACGCCAGGAACATGAAAGACGCGCAGGTCAATGTACCCGTCAAGGACGACATCCATTGAGAGCATCAATAACCAATTGTAAGGTGGAAGGGCTGCGAGAGTGTTAAACATTGCGACCGTATTCGCATTATCTGTGAAAACAGCCAGACGCCCATGAGGTTGCATTCGTCCAACAGCGTCAACGATAGCAGCAGTGACAGCGAGGGCCTCAAAGAATTAGATGGTGTCTGAAGAAAGGGTCCCAGGAAGTTCACACTGGAAACCTTGATTCAGGGATGGGTACCAGAAGGCCATTCCGCTCACAGAAGCGTCAGTATAAACAGTGAGAGTAGCTTGGGACATATGGTGAAAGTCCCAGCTAACTGAGCGAATAAAATAAACTCCATCAGACGTTGCGAGGTGACGCTCAAGCCAATTGAGCTCTCGTACAACGTCCCGATTAACCCAGATCAACGCCCGTTGCTCAAGCTTGCCTGCAGTTTTGGCGTAGAGAGCCGAAAGACCAGGGCGAAGCAGAGGGTAGACGTTGAGGGCCCAGTTGAGATGACCAGCAAGGCGCTGAAAGTCGCGCAAAGAACGACGCGTTCCGTGGATGGCAAACGACTGAATTGAACTGATGAGATCCAAACGCGATTCGTCCGACATCCGAACACGAAGGAGGTTGGGATCCACGTCAAAGCCAATGATAGGAAGCTCCTCCCCGAAAATCTGCTTTCTCTCTTCATGTGGGACTCCTAGTCTATCCCACAGACGAAGGAGCTTGCAAAGATTGCGGGGTAAGACTTTGTGATAAGGCGCATACAACTCCATCTCCTCCTTGCGTTGGAAAGAGAACGAGTCATCAACGTAAATGTAGATATAGTAAATGAGAATTTTGACGATGGCGATCCAAATAACGAGGGACATGAAAGCATGGTAAATGCGTTGAGAAGCACGCCCGCCGAATACATTGCGTCGGTCGACGAAACGATTTCCATCAAAGGTGACAATTTGTTTCACCTGCCATAGAGGGTGCATGGGCATGTGCCGATAGGCCTCTGATATGTCAGCTTTCCAGAGCTGTAAGTTTCCTCCCAAATGAGTTCGACGAAAATGTCGGAGACCATTACCAAGGTGCTCGATGTTATCGAGCGTCACCCCGGCAATGTCATCCCGAGAGATCATCGAGTTGAGGGAGTACTGTCCGGCACTATGATCCATTACCAGCCTGAACTTACTGGTACCTGGTTTGGGAACGGCGTGAATGGGCATGCTATACATGCCAGGAAGGAGATTGGGCCCAAAAGGCTCAGAGTATCGCCCAAGTTCGACCTCCTTGTCGATCTGAGACTTGACGAACTCTTTCTCTGCGAGTTGAGTGGACGATAGGAATTATCATGCGTGAGAGGCCACGATCCGAAATGAGTGTCGGCAAATGGCCAAAAACCTTCTCGAAGACCAGTGCAAACCGATTGAACAAATGGGGGATTGGGATGGTCGGAGAGAAGAGATTCGAACTCATTAATATTGATACAAGTAGAAACGCGAAAGAGATGAGGATGATTAGAAATGGTTCGAAGAGCCGAGGAATTCTGAAACTCTTTAGCGGGAGGACGAGGCAAAGGCGCAGCCGTTTCGGTCCAAAGAGCCGTTGGACTCTGTGGGTGAGAACGACCATTCCAAACATTCTTTCGCCTATGCCGAGGAGCAGCCGCTATCTCACTGTTTAAGTCCTTTGCCGGCTTTGCCGAGACGAGGACAGTCGGATTTCTTGTGCGCTCCACGGCATCCTTTCCTATCACAGCAGTGCAGGAAGAAACATTCAGAGGAAGACTTAGTGCAGGTGCCCCGATTCCACTTGTGACAAGGTTCCCACTTCTTTCCTCCTCCACTTCCCCTTTCTGACTTCCCTCCTCCACTAGCGCTTGATTCGGCGGGATTGGGACCCACACCAAAGGAGGACAGGAAGGTGTATTGGAGTTCGCCAAATGCGGAATAATCAGTGAGGCGAATGTGTCGCTGGAGTGAGACCAAGGTGCGGACTGCCTTGTCATACTCAATGACCCGGAAATGACAGGATGTTTCAAAGGCATGGAAGAGGCCTGACATATGGGCATTCCAGCTTGTATACTCTTCCCAGCGCTGGGGAAAGACGAAAGTGAGTGCGTTAATGTACTTGGTGAACGCAATGTTATGATCCGCTGCAGACTGGATTCCACTTGAGGACTTGGCAGCTCGAAAGGAGAGCTCAACCTTGTCATCAATGACGTGGGTTTGCTTGGGCTCCAAGTCGGTTGAGTGCGCTGCCTCGAGAACCTTCGCCAGGTCAACGACCTTCCATTGAACAATGTTGAGCCATTGTTCTGGGGGGAAAGGAGGACATCCTGGTGTTGAGAGGATATCCTAGACGACTCCCTTGGGATCGACTGAAAAGTGTTCGAGTTGTTCAAACGTTTGCTTGACATCCGGCGCCAAAGCGGCAATTGCGTTGACCCGTTTGCCATGCCATGGGAACTTGGAGGTGTCGAGTCTTCCTTTGGAGCGCTTGGATGGTCGCTCATCCTCATCAGAAGACTCGGAACTGTCTCTTTCCCTCCCTGCTCCATTCTCAACCTCTTGTTCTTCGCCTCTTGGTTCAGAGACTCGCCTTTCCACTTCATGCTGTAAGGCTGGATGCCCATGTTCGGTTCCACGCTCAGCAGCTTTGCTATTCGCTCGATCAACCGAGTCGAGCATGGAGACGAAGACGGCGAGGGCATCTGGCAGACTTCCTCCCTCCTGAACCGTTGGTGAGTCGAGGAGGGTTTGCCGCAAGGCAAGGATAGTGTCGACTTTGGGATTCTCTCGTCGCCGATATTGTTCGACGAGTTCGTTACATCTCTCGACGCATTCTGCATCCGATAAGCGTGTGGGGTGCTCGGATTCAGATGAGATAGTTTGGGAGGACCCGACTGGAGGTTGCGATGGTCCATTGCCATTGTCAGACATGAGAGTAGAACTCGATGTGAATAAAATGAATTAAAGTGACTAAAATTATCTCTGGCGAGACGACGAGAGTAAGTTAGCAAGAAATAAGCGAACTATACACAAATACCTACCTGGCGAGACGACAAGAGAAAGTTAGAAAGAGGTGAGGACCCCTAAACTCGACGTTCGCCAGGTAAACCTCAAAAACTCCACTATAGGAGGCTATAGGAGGAGAGGAGTTTGAAAAGGACTATGACAACATCGGGAAAGGCGTCACCTCCCGACAAAACAGAGGCCGAAGAGAAACACATGTCGCTGTAAGAGACAAAGGCAAGGCCAGAGACAACAGCGAGCATGCAGGCCCAAGAGAGAGGACGTGCCTCGAGCGGACTGACCGCGGGAAACACGCAACCGCTGGCTGTCCAATTACCCTCGTATAACTTACATTAAACCCAAAGAAATTATGGTAAGACGTAACATATATGTAACTCGCGCGGACTTAGAAAAAAAAAGACGAAGACAATACCTTGTAGAATATTTCATCACGTAATTCAGTGTTTTAAGTACTGACAACACTAGCCAAGTGAACACTGAAAAATCAGTCAGTGTTTTAATCACTGACAGCACTGGCCAAGCGAACTCTGAAAAATCAGTCAGTGTTCAAATCGCTGACAGACGTGAACACTGAAAATAACAGGTTTTTTTCCCAGTGTCTACAACACTGGGATTTGTCATTCAATGTTTCTCACACTTACTTTCAGGGTATTTACTTCCCACAGTGACTTAAAGCTCCATGGACACCTTCAGCGAACCCTCTCCGTACTAGTACTATTTCATTCCATCTTTTAGTGTAGCCCTGGCTGGCTGCAATAATCCCTCGAGTGCGGCATATGTATAAGTATTGTATGGTAAGTGTTTGACTATGTGGTGAATGTACAGTATCAATCCCCAGAGCTTGCCGAGAGCAAAGTATCGATCGACCTCGAGTAGTTGCAGACTTCTCAGGTTAGAGACAAGATGGTCCGATGACTAGAAGTCGAGGCTGCTCCAGCTGATTTTGCGGAATTGCGAGTACTCTTCCTCACGTCCAACGAGGCTGAACCCGAGCGTGATTTCATCCCATCCTCTGCATCAGAAAAATCATCTTCATCACTGCCAGGCGGTGTGACTTGCATTTCCTCGTCACTATCACTTTCAGATGACACCTCTTTCCGGCGCGCGCTCCCTTTCGCCCTTTTTGCAGGGGGTTTTTTGGTTCCCCAGCTCCCTTTTTTCCTTTTCTGTGTTGTCGGCAGCTTCGGATGCGCCTGGTAATGCAAGAACTGATCGAACCACTCCGCGCGAAATCCAACGCATTTCATGACGGTGAAGCCGATCACGAGCCTTCCATCATTGAGTGCCTCCCGAAGACCGTGTGCCGTTAGTTCGATAAGGCGAATTTCACCTCCCTTGTCTACGAGCTCGGCATTCGTTCTTTCAACCCAATTCTTTCCCCATTGGGACTTCAGAGTTCCCTCCACCCAAGTGCGCACGACCAGAGGAGGGAGCAGGTGAAGTTGGTAAGGTGTGATCTCACCTGACCGAGAGGTCTCGTACGAACCAAAATACACCCATTCATTTGGTTTGCCGGACACGACAACGTCGACTGATCCAGTAATGAGCGTGCCATCTTCGAAACGCCTTACCCCACAAAATACGACACCATGATCCCCCGGAACGAGCGGGAGATGCGGATTCCAGGATCGTTTGAGGGCCATGCTGTAATGCTCACTTCAGTAGTAATAAATCAGGTAGACTCAGAATACGCACTAGGGGTACCTATTCGATTTACTAGTCGGGCCTTGCCAGTTGACGAATGTATTTTGCCAATTTCCGCCAAGAGCCTGCAGTAATACCAGGCGTTAGCCTAATTTGATAGACAAGTGAATTACGAGCTCACGTTGCTGATTACAGAACGCCTGAATCCAACGTGGAACCTTTGTTCTACGAAAATCGGAGGTCCGAGACGAAGGTGCTCAAGATTCCAGATGTCGAACTTCCCATCCTCACTCTTGACAAACGTGACATGTGTGTTCAGATCAGGTTCGTGTTCAAGTTCGGACTTTATAACAACGGCAACTTTTGTGCCTTCCGGCTCTGGTTTGATGGCAGTAATACCAGAGTCGGACGCGTTTGGGGTTAGGGGCTGCGAGGAAGCTGAGTTTGTAGGGCCATCTTCGGGAATAGGAAGGTTGGATGCGAAGCTGTCGGACATGTCTTGGTCGATATCCTGATCCCGCGTTGCTTTGATGGCAGTCCCATGTGGCTGCCCGCAGTAGTCAGCATCAAACCCAAGGTGAAAAAATGCTTGCGTACAGCATCCGACTTCAAGCTATTCACCTTAATCATATTGAAATTGAGACTTTTGACCTTTTGAAGATATGATGTAAGTATTTGAGCGGATGGTTTGCTATACACGAACCGTTTTGTCATCGAGCTGCCGCAAGATATTCTTCAACTCGTCCTGAAGGCCCGTGATCTCGGCAGCCTGAATGTCTCGTTCACTCTTAAACTGCTTGTTTTCCTTGCGGAGTTTATTTAACTCCTTTCCCTGTTCCGCAACGAGCTTGCCTTGGGCTGCCAACTTGGCCTTGAGGGTGGCTACCTCGGATTTGCGGTGTGATATTTCTGTGGACTCCTTCTTCACTGGGAGGACAACTTTACTGTTAGTATTGGTGTCCGAATCACTGAGCTCGATTATCTCATTTTGCATTGTGGTGGTTGCTGATATAGATATCTTAGCCAACTTGAAACACCCAGGTTTCCGAGATCAAGGAGGTGGTGGTGCAGAGGGAGAAGTTTAGCGGAACCGGAGGGCTGGAGCAAAAGATGCAGAAACAATGTAAGTTTAGTGTAAATGAGTATTTAGCAGGGTTCAGGACCGTCTTACCAGTATGTTATGCCTCGAAAATGGTAGGAAACATCAATTTTCAATGGCAAGGGATTACGGGACCCCATCGGGAGCAATAATGCTAAGCTGACAACTATAGGACAATATTAAGACTATTATCCCCTTCAGTGTCCAACGTTCAGCTATCCGTATGATACCTTTCACCTCATCTCGTATGTACACCAACCCACAGGACAGCTCATAGGGCACCGCGTCTTAACAGTTTCTATTGTTTGTTGCGGAATATACATATAAAATTTCTCTCTCCTTTAGTGTTCACGTGTAGACAATTCTTGACCACTCACGTTGCGGTGAAAACAGTCATGATCGGAAACAGCAGCCAGAAGAACTGAAGCCAACATAGAGACAGCTCTTGACGCGATTGGTCGGCCCTTCGGACGTTCTATTCCATTGTCTGGAGAGATAGTCAGGACTGAGCTAAGTACCCACTTTGCGACCGAAGTCACAATCAAGCATGTCGTTTATGACATATCCCGCACTGCGCACCAGTGTGTCCAGAAATGCGTAGAACAGGGAACATGATAGGCCGCCGACAGGAAGCCCCAACCTAGGCATTAGAATATACAACCAACGAACAAGTACGCCCTTGCATTTTACCAAAGAGCAAAATAATTTGCTCCCTGCTTGGAACTAGTCGAGCCCGATGGGCTCGAACAATGATCTTGCCCTGGAAGCATTGTATGAGGTTATGCGGAGGAGAAAGCCTTGAATGAGATATCAGAAAATCCAGCGATGTTGACTCTACATGCGAGCACTTGCTGCGTCCAGCGGATTGATAAAGGAGACGGATTCCAAGTCAGCATTCTGATGCGATGGCTCAGAAGATCAGATAGGGCTGAAAATCCAGATCTAAGAAGGAGAGAGGACTGTACATCTCGAAGTGCCTCCGCCGGGTTGCGGTCCTTGATGGAAATGTTTTGAAGGGTGTGTTCGAATCGACAAATCTTCAACATAAATCATATCTTTTGGTGAAAAGCACTCATCTTTGTCTACTTGTGCGGGACTGTTTTCTGCCCATCACGCAATCTGGCATCCGGGAACATTTGTCAAAATAGCCTAACTCAGAGAGGCCTGACCGCCGCAATTGCCAATTATTTGACTCGGACAAAGCTCCACTGCTTCAGTGTTCCGCCAGGTCCTGGCGCTCATTTCCACTGTCACTGATAAGAGGGCGCTTCTTGGTCATCGGCACCTGTCCTCTGGTGTGAGTACAAGATCGACTGCCTTGCTGGATGTAGAACGCCTAACGGCACCCTCTACCGATGTTCAAGTTGTTTTGGCTGGGTACCACGCACTTTGTGATTGTTAGAAAAAAGATGAACAGCCTGAGGAAGATTGTGACTTACAGAGAAATAACCTTATGTTCAGAGTCTAAATTAACTATTAGAGCTAGGCGAGCCTAACTTCCGCGTCCATGTCCACGTTAAGCGTGTGACAGCCAGAATTGCCCGAGAATATCAAAAAAGACAGTGCTCGCTGCAAGGCTCGAACTTGCGACCTCAGGATTACCGAGCGAACACTCGTCATACGCATGTATGAGACCTGCGCTCTAACCAGCTGAGCCAAGCAAGCTCAGGATTAAAATTAGAATGTGATTATATAATCAAGCGTCTTGAGAAAGTTGTGCTTCAACGCAGTACTTGAGCTTGAGGACTTTACAACTTAGTCTTGATCGTGATTGCACTTAACCACCGTCAAACACGTTGCTTTGACAAGTCTGTCCTCGCGGCCATTCATTGAGCTCAGCTTCGAGCTGGCTCCGCGCCACAAGTCTTTCAAAACATCTCCCTTCCATCCTCAGCATTTGCTCGGATGACCAGTCGGAAGAGACAGGCCTCAGATTCTCTACTCCCAGTGCGTTCTGCTAAATACCAACGCACGGAAGAGAACCAGGGCATTTGGCATCGTTGGCGTCAACT